>JAODLI010069550.1:0-14338 GCA_027575585.1 Percopsis omiscomaycus
TTTGCGTTGGCATTGCTGTCTCAGACGACAACATCTTGTATCATACGTCGGCCACCATAGCTTCTCCTTCGTGTTTGTAAAGGGAGGGGTAGGCCGTGAGTGACTGGCTGTTTGCAATTCGCTACCTTCACGACTAGATGTCACTAGAAATTACACACTGGACCTTTAAGGTAGTCCAATCATGTGTAAGGAAGTATTAGCACAGACTTTATGACAAACTTTTTTTAAATGGAGGAATCAAATTGGAGCTCCTGATATCAGGATGGTATCACAAGGCTAGGCGTTACTTATCAGTTTGGTGGAAGGTTAGGTTTGCTCTGCATGTGATAAAAACGATTGCAGCGTTCCCTCACATTTCACTATAAATTCTAGAGGCAGCATCTCTATCAATGTCTGTCAAAATTATAGCAAAAATATGCAGAGGGGGCCAGATCTACCAATGAACTCATTTAGAGGCAAACTGGGAGAGTCCAGGGCACTGCATCCAGGTAGCGTTCCAGGTGTGTGTGAGGTATGAGGTTAGATTCACATAGCAGAGCTGGCTAAATTTGCACCAAGTGTACTATGATATGAAACTGAAACTGCCTCCATCACTTTGTAACTTCTATTTGAAAGGTGCTATATAAATCATCAACATTAACCATAATGTACACTCATATTTTACAGGCTATATCCCTGGTGATACTTAAGACTTGTAGCAATGGTTATGCAGACACAACAGTGGTAAAACGCTGGATATGGAAGATTAGTAAAACATTAATGGACATCCAGAGGAAATCCGACTAGAATATGCCCACTCAAATCAAGTATGAGATACATCAGAAAGTTGCATCACTTGATAGAAAAAACATTCGTACTAGGAATATGACATTAATGGGATAATCGTCCATGTTTTCTGCATTCTATACTGACTCATGCGTCAGTAGTCTACACCACGAATCCGACTTCAGACGAGATGTGCTGACATATGCCACCGTCCCGACGGAAGGAATCGCAGTCTGAAGTAACGTTAGTTAAATAGTCTAGTCAGTGACAATAACTTTATTGTTATCGGAATGTAGTTAACAGCTCTCGTTTTGATGGCCACGGGTGACAGACGATGTCAGTGACGGAGACACAGCAAATACGGGACAGGTTCGGTTCGGTGTTTGGCGACAAAAGTAGGTTCGCTACTTGGGCTGTCAACGTAAGATCGCTTTATTACAGTAACGTTACATACAGTTAGCCGACCTAGCGGCTAACGGCTAATGACGGGATTTATCCCAACTGAGTATCGCGGCGGAACAAATCCAAAAAGCCGGTTCTCACCTCTGCCTCGCCCTCCTCCAAACTCCTCAAACTCCATACCACCAGTCCCTGGATCAGGAGAATGGTTAAAGCGACGGCAATCGCTAGTTTGTACCGTCGGAGGAGCTTCTGCACTCGAGCGCTAGCCACCATTTTCCGACTCCTCCAATTGACTTCACGGGCCCGCGCCTACTTGCGCGCTCCAGTACTCAGTGACGCTGCACCTTCGGGTTGCTAAAGTTAGTATTTGGGTCCTTTAGTCATCTTAGTGTTATTGTAAAAAAAAAAAAAAAAACTTCACACAGTCAGCACAATGTTTACGTCCTTAATGTGCAATTCCCTCCCTTAGATTTGTGTATATCGTACAATTTAAATTTGCCATTGAAACCCATTGCTGGTAGTATACCGGGGACATAAATCCCAAAGAGGGGAACCTTCGTCGTATAGTTAGTCATACAAAAACAAGACATTCTGTGTTTTAAGGTTCTTTGTCTGGGCCAGGGACAGACCCCCAGCATCTCCTAGGTAACGCGGGTACAGGAATGTCTGCAGTGTCTGCAGTCTGAATCCCATAGCGTGTCAGATCAGACTCGTCCCTAGCCTAATAACGGAGATAATAGCCTAAAAATCTGGTGAAAGTGGACTACAATGTTTTCTTTAGTTTTTACTTATTCTATGTTTCACATTAAAATACCCTTTGGATTTTCATAATGTAAAACATAAAAAATCCTTCTTTCAACTCTGTTACATCAGCACTAAAAAATGTAAGCACTTGTAGTTAGCTGTTATTGACTGTTTGAAGAGTGATAACTTTAGATTATTGTAAATATCAACTGTTTTGAGGAGCGAATGATACACTTTCGAGTAATGGGCAAATTCATAGGTAAAGTAACCTTGTTACATAGCTGTTAGCATAGCATAATGCTGTTAACAAATGTAGGCTACTAACGTTAATTGTAAGTCGCTTTGGATAAAAGCGTCTGCTAAATGCTTAAATGTAAATGTAAACACATTGTTGTATTTTACGTAATAGCCTATAACTAGGATTTATGCTGGTCTTGTCAATTAGCCAGTAATAAATTGTACGGCGTATGAAAAGTTGCCTACTTGGGAACTGGTTTCTCTGCCACTGTGCTGTCGAGTCCCGGTGTAACACTAAATTATGTGACAGTTGAATTCTGTGACCGCAGAGGTTGCTGTTGCACATTTAAACGCTGATTGTTATTGCTTCTTATGGGGAACGAAGCATTAACTGGGGGGGTCTTTCTTCTCTTTATGAGCCCGTCTGTGTTTGCTAAAACGGTGGTTAGGCTGTATTTTTTTTTCATAATGCCCCAATAAACATTATTTAAAATGTACAAACAGTCGTTTTTTGATTACTGTAGTTTATGAAATAAACTATCAACCAACAATCAGAGGGGCTAGTAACTACAAGAAAGATGCCAATAAGTAGCAATAACAGTCAGCGTTTAATGTGTAACAGCGACCTCTGCGGTCACAGAATGCGACAGTCACAGAATTTGGTGTTTGGTCCTGGGCCCGTCGACGTCACGGCATTTGAAGAGGGCGACAGTGCGCCGCAAATACTCAAATACACCGGGCATGTTCACTGTGGGGTGAGTTTGACCGATCCGATTTGCAGAGCTTGTATGTCACTATCACACTACTTGGATTGTAGTAACAGACGCCAAAAAGAATCTGTTTGCTCTTTACTCCTCTTGAATTATATGAAAAGCTTTTCGATTAGACTATGTTCAATAGGACGGAGGGGAATCGTCAGAAATGTCCACTACAGCAAGCCCAACTTCTCCTACTACCTCACAGCTGACGTCGGATCAACTCACAGTGATCGCTGCATCTTGTAAGTTAAGCCTTTGATAAATCAAATTGTCACAACCTGTGAAAGAGACTGTGGATTGATTTAACCGCTCATTTCCATGAACATCGTGTTCATGTGATCGTTAAATTCTCTATAAAATGAAACATTTTAATTCTGATTAGTGATAAGATTGGCAGGGTGGGTTTAAGTAGGCTACACGGAGGATTAATTTCACTTTTAAATCAAGGTGCATACAACAGTATGTACAACAGTATAACAACTTGTTTATATACTGTACGCTTCAACAACAATACTAAAAGGACTGGTAATGGTCTACTTTAACAGACTTACAGTGGGTTGCAAAATAAATGATGTATCACATTAATGAATATCTTCTTTCTGTCTCTCATCTGTTTAAAACAGTTTCTTCTCTGTTCTTTGTGGTTATTGTGGTTCTGCTGTCCGTCATATACCGTAAAGATCCCAAGTGCTGCAGAGTCTGTTCTTATCAGGAGTCACATGGAGATATGGTAAGTTCTTAAAAAAATAAACGTGAGAATGTGCCTTAGTGCTGACGGTTGCTAGAACAACAGATCATATTAGTTTTGCCTCAGGTTGTACAGGTAACTTTTATCAAACCGAACTAAATCAACCTCAGCCCCATGATAGCATGCAGATCTAACGCAGCACCATTAAGAGATATCAGGTTCAATTTGCATGGCTAAGGCTGTGTATAATCTTGATATGATGGATTTGCCTTACTTGAATTTCTGTTTCAATTGTTTATCTTCGCCACTTCTCTAGAAAGTGCCACAATGCTGTGGCAATTCTGTCCAATTGGAATTGGACAGAATTAACACTTCTTGACATTATTTCAGCACCGCCATAATAACAATAACAACCACAAATCAATTTCCGGTATAAAAATCAACATAATCTCAGAGAGCTGTATATTCTTAACATTCAAAGATCAAAGTTAGACTCCATGAAGTGTCACTTGAGTGACACTGAAGTCTAACGTACGTATTTAGTGTCATATTAGCAATGTCTCATTCACACACAAAAAAACAGATCTACAACAGTAAACTTGTTGGTGATATAGCAGGAAACAGTGAAGGGGAAATGTAAATGCTCCATAACGGTTATACTTCACTGCCTGCCCATCCTCCACACTTCCTCTATTTGGCCCGGGTCTCACCTCCCAGAGTCCCTGGGGTGAGGTTTCACTGTTATCTTTGGAGTGCAGGGACGCAGCTCATACCTCCCTTCCCTATTGGACAGGAAGGCTGTGGTTCTGTCACTAACTGACAGATTGTTCTGCTGGCACATGTTGCCCACACCGGCCTGCAAGATGTGACTAGCACAGTAGATAAGACAACACTGACTCTCTAGTTGTGCAAACACTTTTCATACTCTCTAGCCTGTATGGTAATCTGTAGGTGACAGACAGTAAACACATGCCCTCCGGCCTCTAGAAAGGAAGTGTAGACATTGTGATCCAGTACGTACATATTTCTTCAGGGATTGGCAGGCATCTGTTAATCAGCAATACTGAACTTTTGTTTAACTTTTCATGCCTTCTGACGGCGTTAGAGCCGCATACCTCTCCTTGCTTCAGTTTGCTCCATGAATAGTGGCTAGACCCCACTGTGGGTGTTGGGGACACGAGGGACAATAGCTGTCTTTTCGGCTGCCGCACTGAAAAAGGCACACCGCCGTTGAGGTCCTCCCCCGACTTCAACTCTGATTTTACACGGCTGTGCTTTTTCACAGTGGGTGAATCACTGGCAGCAGACAAACGGACAACTCTCTCTTTTTACTCGTTCCTCAGGAAATTTCAGACCCTTTTAAAATACAAACCACTCAGGGAAAGTGACCTTTGACATCACATTTTCTGCGCAGTCACATGCTATGAGGGTTATGGCAAAGGTCATTGGAGGCCATCATTGTGAGTTTGAGTAATTCCATTATTTAAGTGGCCTTGGAACACGATAGATCTACTATTTTGATGCCAACGAATGTGTCATGACCATATTGCATTCTCAATATTGACGGTCATTACGGTCATTGGGCAGCATCTCAGCAGTATTACGACGGCAGTCTTAACATCCTCATGGTAGATTTAACTCTTTCAGGCAACAAATTGACTTTGTTGTAATGCCGGCCCAAATGACGTATGAGGCCATAATGGTTAGTGGAGCATGCTCGTTAAGAGCTACCTGCTATGCGGCAGTTATAAAGGCAGAAGAGAGATGTTGAAAAGACCACACTGTGTGGTTAGTTGCCCAGGGACCCCGGCGACACTGGGACTCTGTATTGTTCTGTAGACAAAAGAGACTTATTTAGAACGAAGGCAATCACCTAGTTTTCAATGCAGGATTCCCGCACCTCATCTAGTAAGACCCTGGCCAGTCCTAAAGCAGGAAATAACTGGGAGGAGGCAGGGAAATTGGAGGGTGGTTGTTTCATTGCTTGGATAATTTATGGTATTGCTAAACGAGCCAGTGTCCACAATGATTAAATAAGGCATGAAAATTGGTCAATTAGGCTGAAATTTGTGGATTTTTGTCTAATTACAGCAGCGAGTATCCACAGTGCAGACCACCAAGAAAGGTGACAAGAATTTAACACAGGCACTACTGAATTTAACAACGCTCAATCTTGTGAATTCTTCCAGACAAATTACTGTTGTGTGTGTGTGTGTGTCCCACTAGAACACGCCTCCTCAGTACTACAGCAGTAGACAGACGCTGGTTGGGTCTCCCTATCTAGAGGACACCCAGATGGTAAACAGCAACAGTATTCAGGTGAGAGAGCCCAGCATTGTGCCAGCTGCTTGACAAATGATGCTCAGACTGCTTTATGCTGTGTGACACAGTTGTCATTGTAGCAACGGTCACATCACAAGGTGTTGTCAGAACAGAAAATGGTCATCATTTAGGACGTTTCTCCATTCTAGCTAAACATTCTGTTTCTGTTAGGGTTGCACTTTTTTTTAAATGCCCTATCTTGATAAGGTATCTAGTCTAACCCTTTCGGGTCCTTTTTAAGACAACACAACTGGAAAAACTTTTATTTTAAGATAGGGGACCTTTAGGGACCCAGAAATAATCGAATAATAAATGTTATTTGTATAGTACCTTTCATATAGGAATTGCCGCTCAAAGTGCTTTACAGTTAAGAAATTAAATGCACTAAGTGCTTCACAAGGAGAGTAGACATAGAATAAACATCAAAACAGGGATACAATGCCATAAAATAAAAAATACTTAAAGAAATTACATGCATGAGTGCCTCACAAATTGACATAGAATGACCTTAAAATAAATTCTAAATTTTACAAGAAGCCAGTGCAGGGTAGCTAAAACTGGACTAATGGGCTCTCTACTCTTGGTTCTGGTTAATAGCTGAGCTGCAGAGTTTTGAATCAGCTGAAGTCTCACAGTGTGTTCTTTCGGGAGGCCAGTAAAAAGTGCATTACTATAATCAAGTCGGCTTAAAATAAAGATAAAGCAGCTGTAGCCATTATATCCAATTAAATCTTTCTGTCTGTATACACTGTTGCCTCAAACACCTATATGCAAACACTGCATGCCCCCTCTTCTGCAGAGAACTTTTTAATGTAGCTTGAATGAGTATCAATGACCCTAATCCTAGGTAATCGGTCTAATTGAGCCATTAAAATGAAAATAATCATCAAAAACTTTGTGTCCCACCCCCCTCCCTATCCTACTTTACAGCCAGCAGGGCCACTGTTCTATGTTGGCCTGCCCTCCAGCTACAGCCTGCCATCCCTGGAAGCTCCTATACCCAGGCTTCCCTCGTACGAGAGTGTCAGGAAGAAGGACCGCCAGAGGCAGATTCACATGATGATTGCAGACCGCTTTGGTCTCAATGGGCCCATTATGTCGGAGGTACGTTTAAATGAAGGTGGACTGGGACATAGTAATTGATGCATGCAGTCCTCAGTCATAAGTGACAAGACATTGGAGTGTTTCATCTGTTCAACACAGGGCCGTTTATGCTTTCACCTTTATACCTTTAAACTTTACATAACTTAATAATAACCAAGGCTCCACATGGGTAAGTTTTTCCCATAAAATAAGATATAAATATGTAGGTTGTCTTGCTAATCACCATGCTTTCATGCAATATTGTAACAGGAAGATGTTCAAAGATATAACTGCGTTCAGAGCGCTGTAAACAGGATCCACTATCATTTATCTAAAGCATGGCTGTGAAGCTGTGCCAGCAGCTAGTTTTCAAGGTTTTACTGTGTTGATCTTTTGCTGAGCTTTTGACTTGCGCAACGCTCCAGCAAACAGTGTAATGAGAAAAGGGCACATCAAATATAATTAAAGCCAGAGTGCATCCGAAGTGCAAAGCTTTGTGCTACTGTCTTCTGCTGTTGTCTTTGACCTACCCTCAGTTTCCCTAATGAAATGCATGACTGCATATCACTTACTTGTGCACACAGAGAAACATTTACTCGCACGCACACACACACACACACACACAGATTCACTTAAATGCATACACACTTGAAAGACCGTCTCTGTTTCACACTCTGTTAGGAGGGTTTTGATGATAGTCTTTGATATCCCAGTCTGTCCCGTGGTTTCAGGCTGGGCTGTAGTAAATCTTGATGACCTGGTGTGAGTGTGTGTGTGTGTGGTGCATGTACAGACTTAGAGAAAAGTTGTAGGGATGGCTGTGTCGCCTGAGGCCCTCCAAGCAATTAAAAGATAAGGGAAGTCACTCACTGGCTGTGAATCTCCCTGATGTGAGCAGAGTGAGAGGGGGTAATGCATTGGACAAACTTATAATTAATAATGTTTTATTTAAACAATGCCTGCTTAAGCATGTTGGAAGTCAGGTATCCCCTGGAAATTACAGGTCTAGTCTTGGTGGGGGATGCTAAATGTAGAAGGCTATTCTCCTTCATCTCTGTCCTGCACAATGTTTTTGTTTTTCCTAAATGGCTTCAGAGAAGTAGCTCTATGCTTGTCACTTCAAATTGTTCCTTTTTGTAGATGACTCAAAGAGAGCCACTGAGGCTATTGTAGCCTTTTAAGCTGTGCCTTATCACCACATGAAACAAACTTAAGAAGATTTAGGATTGTTTTGTGCTTTCACTCTGGGAATTCTTAGTTCATTGTGCCTGTGAAATCTACAGTACTGTACAAACACCTTATGAAGCACACTGCCTGTAGTAATACTGTATACTTAATGTAAAATCATGTACAGTACATTGAGTAAGCAAGCACTGAAAAATGCACCTTAGTAATTTGTTCTTTAAATAATAAATAAATAATAAAATCATTCTGAAGAATTTACTTGGCTAATTCTTAGTTGTTTGCCAGCAACGAATTTTGAATGTAAAGAATTCATAATTTGATTAATTGTGATTTCATTTGAAACCCTTGATTAAAACAGACACACTGGTGCGGCTTGGTGTTGGTGACTTCACAGAGCACACGAGTGTCGTCATTTTATAACCTGCATTTTAACCTGCATTTTTGTTTGGCCACACAGCCACCACCAACATACGAGGAGAGTATCCGTCAGTCTGTGGACATGCAATACAGCATTCTGTCTTCCACCCTGGACCTCTCCCACAACCATATCTGTCCAGTGTACACCTCCGAGTCCAACACCCAGACACCTTCTTAATCTTCCAGCTCCATTCTGCCAGTGTGATCTAGTGGACTCTCTGATAGAACTGAAAACAATTACCATGGGTAGTGAGTTACCTAGGTAATATATTGATTGAGATAACATCCTCATCCTCACTTTTATATAAGCTGATCCAGATACCTCAAGACTGCGAGACATCTAATAACTATTTTGCCAAAGAGTGACTCAAACGATGCTAGACATCTTCTGGAGCTGGACATGTCCTGGTGACAATCCAGCTTAGACACTTGAATGTTCAAGAGATACGGCTGTAAACTACAGGACCTTTAGCTAAAGAAATGGACTTCCACTGTTTCTACTGTCTTCATACTTGCTGAGGTGGCTGGTACATCTCAGAGCCAAAGATTGGAAGGAAGGGCATGTGATTCAGCCTGAGAGAAACAAAATATATGTGATAATACCTTTCATGTAGTGTTAACTTTATCTCTTTTTCTTTATCATGTCATGTTAACAGTCGTCTCAATGTTGCAACTCAGACATTGCATGAGTACCTTTGTCTCATGTTTTCTACTCAATATTCAGTAAAATATTTGTCATTTACAAAGAGTATAACATCTACCTTACATCTCTGTGTGTCGTTCCCTAAAAGACAAGATGAACATTACAGTTTTGTGTCAAAATTACAGCGCATTAGTGAATAGATTGGTGTTGTTTATTAAGATCTGGATCAACGCCATTTGATGTTGCAAAACCATGAGGTCTGATATCTGGTGGCCATTTTGGTATTTCAAACTCTTGAAAAGTCATGTTTATAAAATGGATAGTAATTAAGAAAGTTACATTTGTCCTCAGGGATTTCTCTGAACTCACAGCTGGACACAGGCTGTGGTGAGGGGTGAGAGGGGCCCTGCAGTCAGAACATTGTTCATCAGTCTTTAGTGACAGACAAGAATCCCTTTGTTTATAAAAAGCCTTGAGCTGTCCCAGTAGAACAGAGAGCCCAATATGCTTAATTAACACTTTCCTTGATCATGTGATCATTTGTGAATTATAGACCCTGTTCACACCTGACATTAACATGCCTCTTGAGTGATTCATCCCAAGTGGACAGCTTCAAGTACGTCTGTTCACATCTAACATTAGAATGCATCTCCACTCCACTCACTTGCCCTGCTCTGTATGCAAATAAACATGTACATAATTTCCGTTTGCAATGACCAAATGCGTTGTTTTTTTTAACCGACGGGAGGCAACAATGGCCATCTGCCGGAAATTAAAAGAATTAAAAATATAGCCTACACACACAGCTCATAGAACTATAAAAAGAACCGGTATGCTGCGTCCGAATGCCCATACCACGTAGGCTACTACATAGCTACTACGCAAGCAAAATAAACTGATGAGAATCGCTTATCACGTAACTCGACCGACATACTTTGCTAAATTAACAACAATGTACAATTTGGCTGTCCAAATGGCGATTAAAAATGCTGTCGAATTCAAGCTCGTAGAAAACGTCTACTTTTATGCCAGTTAATTATACAATTAGGCTACAGAATAATGTAGTTAGGTTGTCCACTGTTTCATTGATTACACTTTCCAACTAAACTAATGTAACTTCTAATTGCTTTCTGTTTATTATAATTTACAGAAACATATTTTATGTATACTTCTGTTATAAAACGAGCTATAAATTTTCATTATAACTGTATCAAGCGGATCAAATATTGAGTAGATTCCACAATAGGCCTATACATGAACAGTTTAGAGCAGTGTTTTTAATATGTGAAGAGAAAGAATATATATTGTGTATTTTATTATACTAATAAAGTCATTTTCTGTTTATGCTCTAGAGCAATGTTTCCCAACACTCTCCTGGAGAAGGCCTACCCCTTTGTCCTGCATGTTTTAGATGCTGCTCCAACACAGCCGATTCAAATGATCTGTCAAACTTGTTATGAACTTCTGAAGGTGCTTGCTAACAAACTGATAACAAACTGATAATTTAAATAATTTTAATCAACTGTGATGGAGCAGGGAGACATATGAAAAATGCAGTACAAGGGGTAGGGCCTACTCCAAGAGAGGGTTGGGAAACGTTACTCTAGAGAAGAGTCCCTTCTTATTGCCATCTCAATACCAATGTCCCCATCATCCCTGACCCTTGTCTCTCTCGCTTGTCAATTGCTGCTCTACAAATAGATGGCTCATGGCAGGGCAAAGGAACATCGAGGTCTTTGTTTTCATTTACTGGCTGCCATATAATGCTGCTGTAGCCTCCCCACCCTCAGTGATGACTCCCATCTAGGACATATACAATCCTACAAAACATAAAAGCATATTTCATAACATTCAACAGTAAGCTGTCCCAGGCCTGGAACATCATTGAAAGGTCATTTGGAATGATGAAGGCTGGCTGTCCCTTTTGTTTCCAAGGCCCTTGAAGTCAGCCCAGCATTTGCTGCCGAAGTCGTCGCCATCCTAACATCTGCATGGACAATGATGATCCTCGAAGCTGATGTGGAGCATGTAGGACCTGCTGGGGGAAATACTAGAAGCCAGGGAATAAACATCAGGAGAGAACTTTAGAGCAGCCCTCTCTCCAGCTGTGTCCGCTCCAGTAGTGCCTGCCTGTCACTGCACGTCAGAAACATGATTACTGCTAACTGACCTGCCTTTGGTTGGCCATGTCCCTGACACCTTGTGTATATACAGTAGTTATAGATAGATGGACAGATTGATCTCTTTGCCTTCTTCTTCCATTTGCTATGTTCCATTGTCATTAATGTGGTTGAAAACCTGTAGGTGGAGTTTATGTATAACATCTTAGGACATTTCAAATCCTCCAAAACATAAAAGCATATATCCTGTAGTAGATTTAGGATAGCTATTGATCAGATAGGCCTGGTTGCAGCGCCCCTTGCATCAAACTGTAAAAGCTATTGCAATTTTTTGTGAAAAGTAAATTAAAGGTATTTTTGGGAAATGTATGAGTTGTAGTTGGTACAAGGGAGGGCATTTAATCACATGGATGGCATATATTTGCTTTTACAGTTTTTCTTAATCGCCTTGGTTCAATTCTTGAATGAGAATTATTTTTTTCTGAACAATAATCAATTCTCTGAACAATTAGTTTCTTTTTCACACTAGATCTGTCAGACATATGTATATTCCATAAATGTTCTAGGATGGAGTGTTGGTGATCTCTGCTAAATTGACAAATTTCCTGCAAGGTGTAATGAAATAAAGGTGTTATAATAATCATAATCTTACCAATCAACCAATTTTCTGTTCACTATATATGCCTTTACATGTAAGAAATATGTACAAATGGCCATTCAAATTTACATTTTCTGTTTACATGTAACATTGCTAAAATATATGTATTGTATACATACAAATGTGCATATCCTTTTTCTGTGTACTACAGTATTGTACAGTATTGACTTTTCCCAGAAAACTTTTCCCTGCTGTTGAAATCGGAATGTAAAAAGGTCTGAGTGATACACAACAGCATTCAGCTAGACAAAACTAACATTCTTGTAGTACAGTAAGCAGTCAGTGTCAACAAAAAAGTAGAAATTTGTATATAAAAAATATTTCGGGGGTTGACTGCCATGGTGAAAAAACATCTAAACATTTTGGCCAGTACGGCTCACACAATGACAAAAAACTTTTTTGGTGCCATTGGCCAATTTACTCACATAAAAACTAGGTTTTGAAGCATGAATTAAATGTTTGGGGTGAGTTACTACATACAGACATGCAATAGAGTTGTAATGTCCCATAAAACAGTTTAGAGATTGTTAAGACTGTTTCAAAAAATGACCCAAAGCAAGTGTGAAAAACTATAAATATACACTACTACATTCATATAACTTCATTATTATTTTTTCACACTTTTCTATTAGTTTTGTATTATAATTTTTGTTGTCTTAGTAGACTTCTTCATAGTAAAGTACACAATATATTTATCAGGACAGATTTATAAAAAGAAGGTATGTAGCTTACTCTTTTCAGTGAGAGGAACAGCTCTTTATGCTGTGTTTAAAAAGATGTTGACGCACAATATTAGAAGGTTTTAGGAGGATACAAATTTACCACTCAGCCAATTGTAATATTTAGCCAAAATGGGTAATGTGAAATTTGCAACAACTTATTTAGCCCTTTCAAACTAAAAGAAGAGGGCATAGGAAGAAAGTCGCCGTCAGTTTCAGTGACCCTACCGCACACTCTGTCCGGTGCTCGCCTCTTACCGGAAATAACCGAACGACGCCGACCACACGACTGTCTTGAATGTAAACAAGGTGAGACCGAATGCATTCCAAGTCCGACACTGCAGCATAAAGGTGTTTTAGTGAAAGGCTACTACACTTGAGCAAAGGGAGACTAAAGTAGGCTACCAACTATCTGAGAAAGGTAGGTTAATTCGATCAACCGCATGTTGTACATTTATTGCCTTTATTATCAAGGACGTGCAGATCCGCAGTTCTTCAATGCAACACGTCATATTAAAGCCTTACACAACATTTCATTTGTATCTTGCGTGCATATAATTTAATGGGCAAATAATAATTGTCATATTGTATATCCTTGCACCCTGCAAGGGTAGGCCACCAGGCCTACTGCTGCAATGTTTATGCCGCAAAGTCAGTCACACGACGGCTTTGCTTTACACTGCGCAGTATATAATATATATATAATATATATATATATATAGTATTCTGTATTCAAAACAATCAGGTTGAGTGGTTTGACCAAAACGAGTGTAAGTGTAAGTGTAAAGAGCTACAGTTATCTATTTACGTAGGCCTACTCACTTGGAGGTGATATCACAGTCACTGTCAAAATTTATTTTAAAATATGGTGTTGCCTCTAGGATTCACAAATATACCTGACAAGATGATGCAGTGTTTCCACTTCATGGTGGAACCCGCCAAAAACATAACTGCCAAGATTAAGGTAAGGTTCAATCTCTGGGGTTTTATGCAAGTCACTGTGATAGGCTACATTTTGTAAAAGGTTTCAGTGACAAGATTGTTTTTTCCCGAATACCTTAAGAGACCAATTTTCTGACATGGTGTGCATTTTGATCAGTACAGTTGCCTCTTTGCTTTCCAGTCTGACCTTAGTATTATTTTTAAAGCTTGTGAAATGCTTGTGTTTTTTAATATCATCTTAGGAATTTCACAAGGAGGCAAAGAATCAAAAGAGGTTGCCTCTAGAGGAGAGTCAGCTGTTTGTTGTGGAGCTAGCTCGAAACCTCAGCTGCGTGTGCCAGGTACTGTATGTATCATGTAGGGGTCGACTGATGTTTATTTTTTCAGGGCCAATGCTGATTATTAGTCATCAAAGAGACCATGACCGATATTTATAACCGATATACATTTGCAAATAAAAAGGACAATATTGATGTCAAAATTTTAAATAACACAAATTCCAACACAAAACTGTTGTTAAAATGCCTTTAAGCTTAAAAGAGAACTGTTTGTAATATGGCTCTAATACGGGGTTGTGCTGCCCTTGCGTTGCGTTCTCTTGAGCAAAACTAGACAGCCAGTTAACAATGGAAAGTCCTCCAATAAAGACACAAGG
>JAODLI010069561.1:0-14337 GCA_027575585.1 Percopsis omiscomaycus
CGGCCTCAGATCAGATGATACGATTATAAAATCAATCATCGACCTTTGGCCTAGGGTGCTCTGGTACCAGGTACACTTATGAGCATCCCTATGTTCGACCATGGTGTTGGTTATAGACAATCCATGACTAGCACAGAAGTCCAACTATGAACAACCACTCGGGTTTAGATCAGGGAGGCCATGCCTCCCAATCACACCTTTCCAGGTGTCTCCATCATTGCCCACGTGCACATTGAAGTCTTGAAGGCTTGGACTCATACAATTCAAAGTGTTCCACCGTATCTATTACACAAATGCCAAACTTTCTAAAATCTATCCATCAACATCACAAATGCTTGTAACAGGTGCCACAGTTCTCCAGCAAATATGACACACATGTTCTGGTCTTGCCATCGCTTGCAGGCATACTGGAATACCATTTTTAAAAGTATTTCTACCTCGTTAAACTTAAAATTGGCACCGTGCGTTGAAGTAGCTCTTTTTGGAGTTATGCCTGACCATCAGTTAGTTGGGAAAAGAGTAAAAAACATTGTTGCCTTTGTGCCGCTTCGTGCAAGAAGAAGAATACTATTCCCACCCACAGCTGCTCTATGGATCAAAGATCTCATGCTATTCCTCAGCCTTGAGAAGGTTAAATTTGACATGAGGGGTTCGCCTGATCTGGGGCCCCATAATACATTATCTGGATAATTTAAAATCTCTACCTCTTACTTAGATCACCTGGATTAATATACATTTTGTACTTATTACCTTCTCCTAATCTTTCTTTTCTTTTGTAAAACTGTAATTCCTTAACATAGTATAACTAAAGGTCTTAAACATGTTATAGCTCTATGATGATATGGATACTGGGTCAAATGATATTGTGGAAATGGTTGATTCATTGTAAACATTATTAGCTTAAGACACATATCAAACATGGTTACATTCTGAAAAGCAGAACAGCAATAACATTAAGGTAGTATTAACTCATTGTTTAACATTATTATTATTAAACTTGGTTAGTGTCCGCATGTAAAGCGAAACTTCTGTCGAATGAGTCAAAACAACATTGTTATGTGGTGCAGGATTGATTATCTTTAATTCTACTTTTTTAACATCTTTGTGTACATGTGAATGGAGACTGCGTCTGGTCATGAGGAAGAGTTGAAATTTGTACTGACTTTTGCTCCATTTAGGCTATACATGTACAGTATAACTTAAGGCATTTCAGTTATTGCACTGGCTTTGTGATCAAGTTGTGACCTGTGTTGTGAAAGAGGAACACATTATTAAAGCATCTGTCTCTTATTAGGAGTCTTATGTATGGAAGATGTACCAAGAGAGATGCTGGGATTTCTTCCCTGCTGGAGACTGTTTTCGGAAGCAATATGAGGACCAGCTGGGCTAGAGGGCAGCCCTGCCTTGCGCCCCCCAACGCCCTAGTCCTTACATCTGAGACTTGACCCCTGAACTGACTAAAAAACAACAGATGGACAATGTACTTCTTTGTTAAAGATGTTTTCCTGGTTTTTGAAAACGAATCACTGTAGTAGAATCAAAAGAAATATGCCACAATGGTTTTTATGCTAAATGTTTCTTTTGATTCTACTACACATTTCACTTAACCTGCTGCACAATTTGTGCGTAGACGATTCGATATGTATACAAAGTTACAGCATGACAGGTGAATGTCTGAATATGCACAAATGTTAACATGTTACTCATAAGTTACCAAATCAACTAAATGGACGCATTTCTGTTAAGGCTTAAATTGAGCCAGTCAGGTTGCATCAAATTATTTAATGGAGACATTTCCTGGAGTTTGGCCTGAAATTATTGGATAAAGTGAGGAATTTCAGAATGTGGCTCTTCCAGGACCAGCGATAACTCTAGAGATTTATCAAATGCCAATGTGCCTTGTGGTAAACTATGCAAAACTCTTTTTGTGCCCCTCTTGCAACACTGTAGTATTCCATTTATGAATTGATTAAAAGCAGATTTAGCTCAAGGTAGTTCTGTGGTTTTAAAGTGAAAAGCATACATTTGTTATATAAAATGTAGAGGAGCCGTGTGTAACTCTTGCTTAGTTTCATTTCAGACCTGTGGTGTCTTTCTGCCTGCACTTCTCACAATTATATTAAAAAGTTCTCACAAGCTGAGGAAACTGCTACTGTATAGCATTACATTTGTATGTATGTAGTAGTTTCAAACAGCATTTATTTTGACAAGGGGGTTGGGGTGTTAATAAAGTCACCAATGCAATAAAGCAAGTTAGTATTCAATGGCCTGTTTTGGACCTTTGATTTCAGAAGAATACGTCCAACCAGTTGAAAAGGAAGTTCAAGTGTAGAAAGAACACTTTAATACCCTCACACAAAGTTTACCTATATTACAACCGTCTCTACACCTTGTGCCGTATTGTACAGATTTGTATAAAATGTTATACTGGGAATCGATTTATGTTTTAACCTTTTTTTTTATTCCTTGTGCCAAAAAGATAATTCTAATTCTTCAAGGTTTTGGTTACACTTGTCACCCAATTGAAATTTTTACATAACACACACACACACACGGCTACTGTATCACAGGAATGCTTATGCAGCATTTTCTTTAGGAGGCATAATGGGGACATGCGAGTATAGAGATAAAAGGCGGTTTTCCACTGCAGGAAGTTGGGGCACTTCCTAAGTGGCGTAAAGTTTACAGGAACAGCCCCCTAATCAGCCTCTCTTTCCAATGTAGTGCTGGAACTACAGACCTACAACGTTGCCTTTGCTCTTCAATTGCAATGTAAATTCTGAGCGCAACAAAATAATTTCTCCAGTAGCAGCAAGCCAGCACCAACACTAGAATGTTAAACCAGAGATTTTCCATATAACGTTAGGATTACTTTGAGTCGACAGTTGCTATAAAGTTGCTAAAAATTAAATAGCTTCATGGCAGCTGTAATTACTTGTTAAATTAATATAATGGCTCTTGTTGTCTTCCACTCATGTTGTGTTTAACCAATAAACGCAGAGCCTTGTCCAGCAGTTTTCCGGGAAAATGTATTTGCTTACTTTAAATAGTATATCCCAGTTCTGAAGTAATTTTCCTATGTGAAGTTACTACAGCAAGCAGCTCTGGTGCACTGCAGGGTTTATTAATCTACACAGTAGTTCCTAGACCAGCTCTCCATTGGTAAAACTATATGGCAGTTGACATATCGTGGACAAAGACAAAATGTAGCATTGAAGCTGTTCAGATATTTGCCTGCCTTTTAACATAAGCAGTGTGTCTGGTCTACTATAGTTAAATTACAATATATTTTAACACCAAGAAGAGGAATACTCTCCAATATAAGCAACAACTACAACTCTGCAATGAAGGTTAACATTCAGGAGATCATGCTGTCCAGCCAATCCTCCAGGTCTTTCTCCGACATCTCCTGTTTGACTAAGACAATTTTGGAAGGCAGGGTAGCTTCTGTTTCTTCAGGCCCTGCACATAAAAAAATAAGGATAAGGAATTGCTACGAATTTGGGGTGCGCGCACCATACATACCTTGGATAGAGGAGGATGATGATTGTCCCGCAACGGCAGTCGGAGTAGGGGGTGTCCCTACTCGAAGACAGTCAAAGGTACTGCATTTTGGCTTTAACTGATTCGCAACTTTGAGGTGCTTTAGCATTGACGTCGTGTTCCCCGCCCTCACAAGAAATTGACTTCTTATAAGCTTCCTTCTTACCTTTGGCTTTACGGAAATCTAGCCTTTGATCGCTTTTGACGTTCAGCCATCCTAATTCCTCTTAGTTTATTTTAAAAGGTGTCTCGAGACATAATGTTACATTATAGGACCTGCAAGTCTCGATAGCAATATCAATAAGCTCAGACCTAATTGATTTTCAGGTTTTGAAAAATTTGGAACCCGATCCTTACAAGAACCGTGTCTTGATTCCCATCCCCCAATGCTCAAATAAAATGTAACACATATTTTAAATAATTAAGTTAAACATCTGGCCTACTTGAGGATTTAGTATTCCTTTGATGGATGAAATCTACTCACGTTTCTCTGGAACAGCAGGATTTTCGTCTCCAGCATTAAAACACTGGTCTATTGGGGCATCTATCTTCTGTAAACTAAGCAGATGGTCCAGTTCATCAGAGTCATCAACCAGGGATTTGGCACAGGAAAGCTGAGGAGCAGGGCCTGCATTGTGTCCTTTCAAAGCTGTATCTTCCCGATATTGTTTGGGTGCCATGATAATGGTGGGCAGTTCCACGGGTGTTGACAGGAAAAAGGTGTTTTGTCTCTATATAACAGTGATAAAGATAAGCACAAGTAGACAATATAAAGTTCTATACATCTTAAAAAATTGTTAGACTAACCCAAGTAGTCAAATATCCACCAAATGGTAGATGTAGATATGACTGCCTAAATTCAAACACACACCGAAAATCAAAGTAAATAAATGAAATCACAGGCTGTTCAAACTGAATTTCATGATGTGACTCAGTAGTATGTATGGCCCCCATGTGCCTGTATGCACTCCCGACAGCGTCTGGGCATGCTCCTGATGAGATGGCGGAGGGTGCCCCGGGGGATCCCCTCCCAGAACTAGATCAGGGCATCACTGAGCTCCTGGAAAAGTCTGTGGCGCTACTTGGCAGCATCAGATGCAATGATACATAAAGTCCCAGAGGTTCTCAATTGGATTCAGGTCTCGGGAACGTGAGGGCCAGTCAATGGCATCAATGTCTTCGTCATCCAGGAACTGTCTACTCATACATTGTCCTACACCAGGAGGAACCCAGGGCCCACTGCACAAGCGTAAGGTCGATGGGTCTGAGGATTTCATCCCGGTACCTAACAGCAGTCGGGGTACCCTTTGCTAGCAGGTGGAGGTCTGTGCGACCCTCCAAGGATATGTCTCCCCAGACCATCACTGACAAACCGCCAAACCGGTCATGCAATTTTTGGTTTACCGTTTCCACTTGCAGATGTATGTTCTCCAATTGTATTTTATTGTAATTTTTATTACAACCCATGCTTACGACCGATTAGCCCGCTTGTGACAAAGTTGGGAGAAAAACATTAATTTCCATGGTAACCTAGTTGGCAGAGAAGTTCGTCTAGCTAGGGGAAATAAGCCTTGCTTCCGGAAATACCCCAGGTATGTGCTTGCTTTCCATTCTTTAGAAAACAGTTAGCCCACCTGTACCAACTCAGCCTGCAGGTTGAGTCTCTGGTGGACAGGGAATTCTTGAAGGATTTGGGCCAATTCTGGGAGACCCACAAACATTGCAGATATCTAGAGAAATAACACAATATAATATTGTATAAATAACAATAACATAATTGTTAAAAAAAAAAAATACTGCATCAGTATTGGCATACTGATGCAAGGTTGCATCCACTGTGTGATAAGGCCTTAAAATCAACTCCTCAGACACCACGTGTTTTTCTCTTGAGGAATTTTAAGGAGATCAAGCAGATGGTATAATATATCTATTCAAATTCTACCATCTGCTCCAGAAAAGCATATTTTTAGTCTAACTAAATATAAATGATATTCAGATATTCTGTATTTGTAACTGCAATTGAATTGTAAGAAAATATACTATAACTGCATGGATTTACCTGATTGACAATCAATGAGTCCGCCTCCCATTCCTTCTCCTCTGAGAAACGGAACTGAGTGAAAGAATTCCCTGGGAATAATATAAACAATTTATTGAGATTTGCTAATAGATTACTTTGACAAACAGAACTTCCTCCAACACACAACAAAGTCAAAGGCTGTATTTTGTTGACCTAATTCGGATGCACTGCTAATCCTAAACGTCTGACGGGAACCCTCATTTCTTAACAGCAGTAGGTCTACAAATTGATGATCAATAGAGTAAAGAACGAAATCCCTGTCATTGTGACAGGTCTATTTCCATGTGCCTATTATAGGCTATTATACATTATTATTATTATCCTGCTGTCAGTGGATACAGCAGCCTGCTGCACACAATCCATCCTGTACCCCTAGGGCAGCGGTTCTAGGGCCACCCCACTGGGGATGTGCGAAAAAAATACTAGTTTGTGTATTTGGCTTTCTTGCATGTGATGATCAAGAGGAAGAGCATAACCTACTTTATCTTAAGGAGTAGTTACTACAAACTTTAGTTTCAGAGCGAACTGAACCACCACACCTGTGTCAAGTAGCCTAAATGTCTTGAGGTGTCCTACTTGGTCTCTTGCTCACTTGTAATTTAGGCTTAGGGTTATCACAGCCATGATGAAGTTGGCAAAACTGAAAGCAACTTTGTTTTTCACAAAAATGTAAATGCATAAAAACCATACACACAGTGCTACAGTAACTGAAGTGCAATGTTTGCAATGGGTTGTTTTGCAAAATAAGTCTTACCTTAAATAGCTGTTGACTGTTTTGAGAGCATTAGTTTGAAGATTTGTGACAAAGAGAAGAATTTAGATTTTTATCAACTTCTTGTGCAATTTGTATACGTATACATTAAGACCCATTGCATGTAAGCAGTGCTTCCTGACTGCTAACTGTTCTGCAGGCATTTATAATAGGAAATTGCCTATGCTAGCATGTTGCCTGTATTTACTCCTGACTTAGCCTACCTGTTCTCTTGCTTTCAGTTACAGCAGAATGGAACATATCTGTAATCCTGCAGCATTTCGCTGCATCCCACTCAATCAAGGGCCTGTCTTTTTTAGAATAGAGCAGTAAAGGACACGATAGCACGTTTCTTTATTAAGACACACCATCACTCTGATTAGAGATTCATGTACTTGAATCTAGGGGCCCCAATATCCTGGTCAAGGCACAATTTTACGGTGCAATTTCACGGCGCAAGTCGATCAATGGTGTGGCCAAAACTTTTTCACAAATTTCGGGACATAGCGGTAAGTGGGCGTAAAGGCAGCGCAGTTGTGAAAGGGTTGGATTAAAATGAATAAATCATCAGTAGGAGTGTTGGGGGCCGTCTGCAAATACAGCCAATCTAAACAGCTCCTCTCTTTCCCTTTAACAGCAGCGTGTTCTCTGACTCGAACTGCCAATTTTGTAACAGATGGCGAAAGTCCAGACCGACCCGGAAGAAAAACATTAAAAACTGATGTCCTTGTTCCGGAGGTTCACAGTTGCCAAGTGCGCGAATACGGCACCACAACGATACACGTGCATATATTTAGTTTTGTGATTAACCTTAATCACTAGGCCCTTTGTTCAGGTTGCTGACTCGAAAAAGCATTCCCAAACTGAATACAGTATATCTCCAAAACTAGGGCTATACAGATAATCTAGGAGCTAGAACACAAAATAAATGGAAGATTTCATTTCTGCCTGACAGAAAAATCATGTTTTATAATGAATATTTTATTGGAATTATTATCAGCCCCAAACACTATGGGCCGGATTTACTAACATCCCAAATAAAGCATACTAAATTGCGTTTTAATTTAATTTTAGTACGCGTTACGTGTGACCTACTAAGAATTACTGCATAAATGACAACAGGTGCAAACACAATGGAGCATTATTTAACACGCAAACTCCTGGAGGCGGCAGCATTTAAATAATGCTGCCGCCTCCAGGAGTTAGCGTGTTTTAATGGTTTCTGAATTTTTTATGTATAATGGTTTAATGGCGTCCCGAATACATGGAAATTGTATGTAAGTATTTGGGACAGCACACCTGAACTTTTTTTTTGGGAAACTGCAGCAGAAACAGCTACAGTATGCTGGAATAACCCAGATGCAAGGAAATTACAAGAAGTTACAAGAAGTTTGGGCATGGCAGGTATTGCGTGACTCCTTGTAACTGGCTTCAAATCATCCCTTAGCTCAGCCAGATAAAAAAAATAACTGGTTGAGAACTTCTCCAAAAATCTTTTAAATTACTTCCATGACTCATTTGAATTATTTATATTTTCTGATATAAATGTATGTATTAATATTACCAAGTAAATATTTACTGTATAAATGAACCAATACAGCTACAACTACAGGATAAAAGCATTAGGCAATAGGCTCGTCTTAATTCCCGTTTTCTTCAATAGTTAGGCCTACCTTTTATTTCAGTTTCTACCAGAATACATACATGCCCTCTTGCTTAAACATGTAAATGAGTCACGGACTGTACATTTTAATAGAGTACAATGGGCCAAGACACCTTCAGAATATCCAGACATGAACCCAATTGAGATGGTTTTTCACTTTCAAAAATCACTACAGTACGTACGTAAGGCATAAGCCCAAACAAATCACAAACTTGAAAGCTGTTAAGAGGAATGTAGAGCTCACGGAAAATAAAAATTCCATTCCTTTACCACATTTGATGTGTGTTTGGGGTCATTGTCATGTTGAAACACCCAACAGCGTCCAAGGCCCAACCTTCCTTCTGGTTGATGATTTTAGGTTTTCCTGAAGAATTTGAAAGTAATCCTCCTTCATTATTCAATTCACTTTCTGTAAAGCACCAGTTCCACTGGCAGCCAAACAGCCCCAGAGCTGCCACCATGCTTGACGGTAGGTATGGCGTTTTTGGGGTTAAAGGCCTCACATTCTCTCCTCCAAACACATTTCTGGTCATTGTGGCCAAATAACTCAATTTTTGTTTCATCTGACCACAGAACTTTCCTCCAGAAGGCCTTTTTCGTCCATGTGATCAGCAGAAAACTTTAGTCGAGCCTTAAGATGCCACTTCTGGAGCAAGGGCTTCCTTCTTGCACGGTAGCCTCTCAGCCCATGGCGATGTAAAAGACGTTTAACTGCGGTTGATAGCTTGCATGGTCTTCCTGATCGTGGCAGTGACATATCTGTGCCATGCACTTTATACTTACAAACAATTGTTTGCACAGTGGATCTTGGGACCTGTAGCTGCTTTGAAATGGCTCTAAATTATTTTCCTGATTTGTTCAAGTCAATGATGCGCTTCTTCAAATCAATGCTGAGCTCCTTAGACTTGCCAATCATAGCATTTGTGGCTGAGTGTATCAAACGAGCCCTATTTAAATGGAATCAGAGAAGTCACCAGCTGTAGTCAGTCATAATCACTCATGAGAAGATAAAGAGGTCATGTCACAAAGCAAATTTTATTGATACAACTTTCTACATCACCACAATTGATCGTTGAAGTTGTTGTATGTATATTTGTTGTATAGAAGATTTGGTCACATTTTCAGAAGACCCATAATAAATTCATAGAAGAACCAAATTTCAAAGAAGTATGTGCTCCAATGATTTCATCACAGAAAAATAAAGAGTTGTAGTAATTACTGGAAACTCAAACTTCCATGACATACATGTTCATTATAAATGTAAATATATAAACCTTTGACAACATCTGTAGGTAACTAGCTGTACTGCGCGTTGTTCAGGAAATGAGCACAGAAAACCATGAAGACAAATCCATTGATTCTCAAGGTTCATTGATTGATCAGACATTCATAAGTCTGTAATGGAATTTTAATTTGAACTACACACAATTCTGTGTTTTACCATTGTAAGCTGCCTTTGTGGATCGATTACTACTATGCTCAAAATGTCTTCCAGATGTATCTTTCTGAGCTAATGATTGATGAGGGTACCACATGGGGAAAGCCTAAATATGACCTTTCACCTTAACACTGTTTCTTGGTGTATAAAAGGGTATCTTAGACTTCAGTAATTTGAGTTCTTCCCTTCTCAGACTACTTGTGGTACTGGTTGTGAACGGCTGCTCCTTTAAAGGATTATTTAATAAAAAGGCAAAGACCAAAAATCTTGTTCCAGTGTGGTTTATATTGTAATTTCCATAACAGGTCTACTGGCAACCTTTACAAAATTATTTTCAAAACACATATCTGCTGTCTGACCTGTTACAGTGCCACTCAGTTGATTTAGCTATAGTGGCTGACATGGTTGAGGCACTTCACAATACATTTCCGGAGTACAGGAATTTTGTTGACCAGTTGTGGCAAGACATAGTATACAGCCAAGCAATGTAGCTGTTGAGAATGTTGAGCAAAAGAGATCACAAACTTGGTGGGTCTCATGTAACGTGTACTATAGACCTGCACAGGGATAATGATGACCCAGATGCATTCAGACATAAACCACTAACCTAGATGCCTTAATGAGTGAGATGGAAAGAATGTTCTCAAAGCCTAACTGTGTAATAATGAAAGGTATACAGGCCCTTAACCTCAGAAGCTCTACATTTCAGCACAATGATCAGGTTTTTCACCTAGGGGACTGTAATCATGAGGAAGTCACCAATGAGCAATATCAGGCCAGAAGGATTTTGAAGAGAAAGTCAGACAGCACAATTGGCAAGTATTATGGACTTGACTGTGTTTTAGGAACCCAACAAATAAGTTTTCATGAGCACTTGTGTATTACCAGTCTAGACAGTAGGCTTTAACCACATAGGTGACGTTGTTAAGGTCTTCGATAATGAACCCATAAATAGGCAGAGCAAACTTTTGTCTTTATTGCCATAGATTAAGAAAATGTATTTCACAGCGAACCATTTTAACAAGATAACAAAAAATCAAGTATTAAAAGGGACCTATTATGCTGATTTTTACTGTTCATAATTATATTTTTGGGGTCTACTAGAATAGATGTACATGTACATCCTGAAAGACAACTAGAATCTGGGACCATTGAATTCTGGGACCGCAGTGACATTTAAATGCGGATTGTTATTGCTTCTTATGGGGAAAGAACAGGGGGGGGGGCTCTTTCTTCTCATTACGAGCGGTACAAAAATGACCCCTATTCCACCTCCGTATTATTTACACTGAATGGCAGAATTTGTCAGTGTCCAGCGTTGTAGCTAATGGCCCATGTTGATGAAACAGTTCAAGCTCAAAAATGGTTTCCAAAAAGTTTTTTGGCAACTGTAGCTGGGACGTTATATTATAAAATATAATTAATCCACTCAGCTCTTATCTCCTATGAAGCTGGGGATTGATGTAAAGTTGTATGCTGCTGTGTGGAGCTGACAACAGAGCAGGGCCACTAATTCCTGATCGCCCTGCACCCGTAATTGATAATGTTGATATTTTTCCACTTGGTAGCATAAATCAAATTTAGTGGTTCACCCATAGATACCCAACCCGAATTCTAATGAGGGCCTATTGACGTCAATAGGCTTGCTGAAACACGTGTTTACAAACATAGGCTGCCCAAAAGAAACTAACTGGATTGTCTTATTTCAGATACCCAAATGACTTTTTCATAAATCGGTCCCCTTTGAGAATGTTTGCCAGTGACTGTGGAATCAATGTACTGCATTTAAAAATATTAAATCATTGAAAAATGTACTTCTCCAAAGACCTTACCTGCAGATTCCAGTAAGACATGATAGTCAGTTCCTCTATGAGTGGGCACATCGTCAGCTCTCTCCTCCCTCTCTGACTCCTTGTAGCGGTCCCAGTTCGATTCAAGCTTCCTTTTGGAAAACACCTTCATACCATCATTCTCCAGTGGCAGGTTGTTTTCTTCATCTTGACCCTGATAGAAATGGACAGAGCAGTGAATACAATGAATAGTCACTACAGAGGTTCTTAAATTCTATTCCTACTTTATTCTAATTACCTCAACACCATAGCAATATTAGCCCTGGACTAAGATAGGCTAGCTAAGCCTACACGAACACAGTAGGGATAAGCATGTAAATTTTTCAGTAGTCAACTAATAAATTACTCTAGTCAATAATTTGGAAATCAGCTAAAGAAACATACAATACGTGCCATTTGAGCACGGTTTATTAACTTTGTAGCATATTGACCTCTATATTGTGGATATGAATGTCTCAAAATAAATATTACATATTTTTATTAGTTTTTATAATTAAGAAACCTCAGAGCACCACCCTGTCTTAAGGCACAGGGATCCTCTTGCCATTTTATGGCAACAGCAGTTAATCATAAACATACAATAATTATACTTTATTTGATAGTATAGAATTTATTTATCAATCAGTCAAAAATCTTAGATCAGTCTAATTCTAATCTGAATGGTGAGACTTGACAGAGGAGTGATCAGTTGTCTGGTACATGAAACAACAGAAATAATGCTTTACACAATAACTATTTTATAGACAGACACAAATAAACACATACTAAGACCAACATTGAGTATATTAACACATCAACACGTGATCAGACTCAGTTTCAATAAACCAATCACCCATCCTTCTTTTGTGATGGCTGCACCCAAATAAATACAACTTATACACCAAATGTCTACAAATAAACAATGTTGTTGACTGATGTTGCTAACTGCCAGTAATGTAATTAAATAATTTCAAATAAACAGAACAGGCCCCCTGAAAACCCATCCCCCAAGTGCATAGCGCACTGTGTAGATACATGTACATATTATGTTTTCTGTTTAGCACATTTTAATAAAAGAGTTTTGTTGATGGTAATGCATTGAGATTATTTTCACATTTACTGAATTAAAGTTTGAAAGATGCAGATTCATGAGAGTGACGTGAGAATGTGAGCATGCACAACGTGAGAGGTCGGAGAGGTTAAGGGCTCCTGGTCGGCTAGGGCTTATTTGATCTAAAAACGTGATTTTATGTACAAAAGAGTGCAAACGTGAAGCCATGAGTTAAATAGCAAAATGGATCGTTAATTTCTACCAACTAAATAACGGGGGATAGATAGAGCGGGACCGGTAAAGTGCAACAAACAAAAGACACAGGTGTGCATGAATAAATGATCCCATACTGGAAAAATTCCGCCTTGATAAGCTTGATAAGCTCCTGGAATTACAAACTCTTTCGTGTCATCTCTATCGAAGAGAGGGGACTCAATCAATAAGATGCTTAATGGAGAAATGCATGCCCACGCCACCCATTGAGTGCACAGAAAGGAGGCATTGACGAGCTACAAAAAAAACCTTGATCAAGCATTGGAATACATTGACACATTGGAGAACCGACAGCGAGAGAAAAATTGTCCAGTCGTCCTGTCCCCTATGCAGAAAAGCATCCCCAAAGAAGTAGGTTTCCACCTCCATGCTTCAAGGTTGGGATCCTTACATTTACAGCATTTAGCAGACGCCTTTATCCAAAGCGACTTACAATTAGTACATTTGTCGACAGTTGAACTGGTTAACCACCAGTTTTTGCAAGCAGATAATATTCTCTTAGAATAAGGACAGCATCATGTAACAAGGTTACTTCACTTATGCATTCGCGCAACGTTACTCAAAGATTCGTCATTTACTCCTCAAACAGTCAATAATTACAATAATCAAAGTTATCATACACACACTTCAAGTTAATCATTCTTCAAACAGTATCCTTCTTCTTCCTCCAAACACAGCGAGTGGAATTTATACCAAAAAGCTATATTTGTGTCTCGTCAGACCACATGACCGTCTCCCATTCCTCCGCAAACTTCAGACGGGCCTGGACATGCGCTGGCTTGAGCAGGGGGACCTTGCGTGCGCGGCAGGATTTTAATCCATGACGCCGTAGTGTGTTACTAATGGTTTTCTTTGAGACTGTTGTACCAGCTCTCTTCAGGTCATTGACCAGGTCCTGCCGTGTAGTTCTGGGCTGATCCCTCACCTTCCTCATGATCATTGATGCCCCACGAGGTGAGATCTTGCATGGAGCCCCAGACCGAGGGAGATTGACCGTCATCTTGAACTTCTTCCATTTTCTAATAATTGCGCCAACAGTTGTTGCCTTCTCACCAAGCTGCTTGTCTATTGTCCTGTAGCCCATCCCAGCCTTGGGCAGGTCTACAATTTTATCCCTGATGATCCCTACTTACACAGCTCTCTGGTCTTGGCCATTGTGGAGGTTGGAGTCTGTTTGATTGAGTGTGTGGAAAGACAGGTGCAGTTAATGCAGGTAATGAGTGGAGAACAGGAGGGCTTCTTAAAGGGGCCCTCCCACACGTATTTCATTACATTTGTGGAGTGTCTGAAGGTCTACCATGGACTAACAATTTTTGTGAAAAATATGCCTTGGTTACCTTGTTTCATGCCATTCATGTTATAGAAAGCCTGCAGAAAAACTCGATTTTGGCCAGTTCTCATTAGTATGCAACGAGCTACGATGCTTGATTCTGACTGGCCAGGCCAGTTCTCGTTAATATTCAATGAGCTAAGCTGCTTGACTCTGACTGGCTAACAGCTAGCAAACGAGAGCCTGGCTATCAGCATCATTTACCCAGCTCTCACACACACACACACACACACACACACACACACACCCACCCCTGAATCTGAAGAGGAGACAGAAGCACCACAAGAATCTCAATCAGCTCATTTAGCCATGGATGTGTCTGAATGGTAGGCTAATTTATGTGCCTGGTAGTTTTGCCATTTGAAATTATCATTACAGC
>JAODLI010069572.1:0-14337 GCA_027575585.1 Percopsis omiscomaycus
GGCTAATCCCCTGCAGGTGCGCAGCCAAGAGGAGAGGCATGTAGCGTGCATGAGCCCGTGCACGCTGATCGTGACAGCTCGGTCCTTGACATGCCGGCCTACCTGTAAGCATCCTTGAGCAAGATGCCTAACCTGCTCCTTAATACTTGTAATTGCTTTGCGTAAAAGTGTCTGCCTAATGACTAAATACACAGCGTTTAATGCAACAAAAAATCCACTACCCTAAAAATCTTGAACAGAATACATGTAGTTTAGATTTTGGAAATTCTTTGTGACTTCAGAGAGTTAGCTAACATGACCTTTACCAACTAAACCCCCCTAACATTGGTCAGTCATAATTCTAACCTTTACTGCACAATGCAGACTATTTGGGGTGTAGCTCTCTATTTATAGTGTTATAGACCATGCAGCAGCAGGTTGTGCCTCACTTAATGGAACAGAACTGAACTAACTTAACTATAATGTGCCTCACACGATGAACCCGGCAAACTGCTGTGTTTTTTTGATAATGGACAATTATGAACAAAAACACAGTAGTGGAACTGGGAACGGGTTGTAATTGGTGAAAGTGATTAAAATCAGTATGATGTAAATGTTAAATACACTCTGCATATTCACTATTGAACCCATTGTTGTATTCTATTGTGTTTTCATCCTTCATCCTTTATCCAACTGTACCAAGTTTTCATTTGCATAATTACAATATTTGACACTTTTGACCACAAATATCACAACTATCAGAGCATTTACTGTAGCTGTTTTGATCATTCATAAATTATGAATTATTTTTATTTTAAGGAAAAATATGATTGCTTTTATGTATCAATGTGGACAACAAAAATATTCATAAAAATAATGTTAGATTTAAATCTAAATATATAGGTTAAATGCTTTGTCAAATATGTATCTAATATGTATTAAGCTAGCTAGCGTCCAGTTTTTTAAGTATAGAATGATTAATGTTATAATTAGATCTAATGATAATGTTAACCTGTACACTACTGTTCATTGCGCAGTTGGAGAAGAGGTGGGTACTGTTTCACTACTGGCACCTTCCTGTGTGTTGTCCAAGTCACTTATGATTGTACTCCATCTTTCTCTGTCGCTCATTGTGGGCCTGCAATGGCTTTTTAATGAGCTCTCAGACCTGTAATGACAATTAGGCTTAAAATAGGCTACATGATAATGACAGAATGTATGACATATTGTTCTAATAGCCTACAGTATATTTGTTTGGTCCACCTGTCTCCACCGATGACATAAAAGCATTTTTCAGTGTAAAATTATAGTAGGTGGATAATACAGTACTTGTTCAGTGTAAAGAAACACGGCATTCTTAAAGCTACCTGGGCATATTGGCAGCTGTTTGTATTTTAAGGGCAAATCAGCAAACCCAAAGGATTTCATGTGATGCTTTTGTTTTTATTGCAGCTCTGGAAGACCAGTTCAAATACTAATTGCATTTAATTTACAATTATCTTGTATCTTATCTATCATTTTACCATAAAAAGGTAATTCTATGCAGGTTTAAAGTACCCAGTCCATACATTTATAGCATGAGGGTTATCGAGTCTTTAGAGAGAGGCACAGGGAACTCATAGTCAGTGAACCCTAGCAACCAAGTCAGGCAGGAGAATTCAATCGACACCCCATCATTTGTAATAACTAATAATACCATGCTCAGTTCAAGTACATGTGGATATCTGAATTACAGTCTCGTTAGTAGTGTTTGTTATGTAATATTAAAATCTAATTTACACATCATATTGTCATTTGGATTCCATCTGCAATAGCTGGAAGCTGCTAGCTAAATACTTTATCTCTGCATCAGTTAAATCATAGTTTATAATTAGTTAATTATAAATGAGTTTACTGATATGTTTTCCATCCTAAATAGCCTGCAGATACTGTCCATTTAGTGGTGAGATAGCTAGAAGGATACTGTGAAGAGTATGTTAAATTTGTTACGTTTGTGTTACTGTGCTGTGTAAAACAATTTGTGTGTGTTTTTCACCATTAGAACTTCCTGGTGCACCATCTAATCTCGTCATCGCCAACATCAGTCCTCGATCTGCCACACTAAGGTTCCGCCCCGGCTTTGACGGCAAAACAGCCATATCGCGATGGATAGTCGAAGGACAGGTGCGTGTGTTTGTGTCTCTCTATGGGCACATCCGTATACACATCTGTTTTGGTTTGGTTTTCAGTGTTAATTTACTCAACGGATATTGTGATAAAAATTCGTCCAAGTTCTTTTGCATTTCCAAAGACTCCTCTGGGCTTCGTCTGCTTTCCATCGTGTAGTTTGCATCTGCGCTCAGGTGAGCTTCTTATAAAACACGTATAGCCCATTTGTAAGAGCTGGGTTGAGAGCAGGCGCTAGCTGTAGAGAGACGAAGCAGGAGCAGATGTTTAACGAGCAGAGCTCTGCGTTTATTTAAACAAACAATAGTACACACAGGACTCAACTGAGGAAGTCTACTGGCATTAACACTAAGGTTAAGAACACCGGTTTCCAAGACCCAGCTCTACAGCAGTGTGTGTGTAAACAATGACCCGCGGTGACAAGCACCGCCGGTCCAACTTAAATAGACTAAGCAGTTAATGCACCCCAGGTGCGCTAATCTGCCGCTATGCTGAAGAGGTGCGGCTGGGGCGCGGGGCGGGAGCGTGGCCGAGAGTCCAGGTGTCCTTCCACGGCACTCGTCCCCAGGAGGAGGGGAGCGTCATTGCAGGGCACATCCCCGATCGGGACACCATTGAAATATTATTATTAATTGTTTTTTTACATATTTATAACAATAGTGTATTGAAAACACATTGTTATAATGAAAGAACACGTCATGAGAGAAAAAACAATATAGTGAAAAGATAGTGGACTAAAATGATCCGAGATTTCGTTGACTTGACAGTAGACCAAATCCAAACAACTAAAATGTGACCATAACTACTAGTCAGACCTTGGAAATAGACTAGGACTAGACTAAATCCAAATATTGGTGTTTAAATGAACATTTGTACCTGCTAATCCTGCAACCAGTGGGCAGGGAAATGTTCTTCAATAAAGTCAAGGAATGCAGCATCAATCACACCGCGTCTGTTCTCTCCCTCTCCCCACCAGGTGGTAAAGGAGGAGGAGGAGGAGGAGGGGAAAGAGGAGGCGTGGAACGTTCTCTACCAAAAGGAAAACCAACCCAACACGGACACTCTGGAGATCCCTGACCTCATGCCTTTCACCCGATACAGGTCCCCAAGCAAAGAATAACACACCACACACACCACACACACACACACACACACACACACACACACACACACACACACACACACACACACACACACACACACACACACCTTGTCTCTCATCTGGAGTTGCTGCAGGAGTGAGAGACTCGGGTGAAGTTAGATAAATCAAACAGAGAGAGAGAGAGAGAGAGAGAGATACTCTTCCTTCTGAGACATTTCTGTTTGTCAGCACCTTCACAGATACTGCATGCAAATCCCTAGTAGCCTCCTACAGCTAGCTAGAGGAGAATGGGGGGGGGGCAAAGATGAGAGGAGTGGAGAACAGGGGATAGAACATCAGGAGGAGAGGGAACAGAAGAAGCGAGGAGGTCTCTAATCCCTGCTAAAGGTGTGAAAGCAGTTATCTGAGTGTGATCTATTGACACTCGAGCCACGACTGCTCCCCTTTCTATCTATACCGCACATCTTGCTCGCTCGCTCTCCTTCGTCATCTTTAATGGGATTGCGCTGTGTGTGTGTGTGGGCTCACGCCGCGTACCCTCTCAGGGATTATGTTGTCACGGGAAACACCTCTGGGACGTCAGATGAAGTGATGCACTTATTTAGGTTTCTCATGCTCCTTTTAAAGCTCCCCTTTCCACACCTCTGCCTTCCCATCGCTCACTGCCGGGGCGAGAGCTTCTTCTCACACGTCCTTCACGCACAGACACACACCCATCGCAAACCTAGCCCACTTAAGTTGCCCCACAGTTAATACAGCCAATATCGGAGCAGTGGCAGTAATATGCAAGTACGTGGGGGGTACGTGAAATTAAATGGAAATAATAAAAATTTTAGGAGAATAATATTGAAAACACTTCCACAATCATTTATACTTAAATAGACATATAAATATATCATTAACTACTTGTTTTCTAAAGAGGAATGGCTGTAAATGAAATACCCAGTTTTTTCAGTTGTTAGGCAACACAGCAAGTTTTTTCTAACTAGAAAAAAGTAATGTTTTTAATGCCTAAATAAGGCATCAGATTTGCATTTTATAGTGCTACGCTCATCTGTCTGCAAAACCCCATGCTCGTAGTGGCTGGCAAACAAACACATCCAAGTGCATCCAGCAAACGGAAAGTATGAACTGAGACTCCAATCATACCTTTCCTTAGCTAGTCACCGCTGTGTAATCAGTTTCTATTATGAGCTCTTTGGGTAGCATCGTCACAGATAACCTCTTCAACGCCCACTTGCCTTGGATGGCGTTCACGTGCGCGTCGACGGGAGGGGGGCTTCAACCCGTGTTCTTTGCTGTTGCCAGGTTCCGTATGAGGCAGGTGAACATTGTAGGCTCCAGTCCCGTGAGTGTCCCCACCAGAGTGACCCAGACGTTGCAGGCTGCACCGGACGCACACCCCTCCAACCTCACCGTGGTGTCTGCCACCCAGACCAGCCTGCACTTCCGCTGGAAGGTAGTGGATTCACACACACACACAAAACCACAAGCATACCTGATTATTATTATTATTATTATTATTATTAAGAGTTGGCATTCAAATTAACATTGTGTATACGTTTATGGGCTTGTGTATGTGTGTGTGTGTGTGTGTGTGTGTGTGTGTGTGTGTGTGTGTGTGCACGCGTTTGATGGCCAGGAGCAGAACTGAACAGGTTGAGTGGGTGACAGCCTATAATCAGTGTCTCTCTTGGTTATCAGTGCTAACACTAATCTGTCAAATTTCCCATTCACTGTTGAGACCGCTGGCAGCACAAACTGCAATGTAATTTTCTTCATACTGTCTCTCCTTTTCTCTCTCTCTCTCCCTCTCCCCTGCTGTCTTGTTCTGGCTCTCCCCATCCCTCTGTCTGTCTTTCTCTCTCCCTCCTGCCTCTATTATAACATAAATGGAGAACAGAGCATTTTCCATTTAAGAGTTGGAATGAGAAAAAGAGACTGTCAAATCAGACACAGAGACTGAGGCACTATTGGCTACCTGAATAGCATGCTAATGGGATTTCACCTGCATGTTAGTGCCTGGACTAGGCTATGCTAGGTTCTCAGACGTAATGGAACCCCCTCAATGGTGGTGGGGGGAGGGTGACAGGGAGGAGGTGAAAAGGCATTGGAGTGGGGGAGGCTGACAGAGTGGGAGGGAGCGGAGGAACGTCAGAAGGGGGAATACAGTAAAAGGTTTTTAAGATGTGCTTCAGAGTTTGACACCATCACATAAATATTCTCTAGAGTTGCAAAATGTTTTTCCAATTGTGTGTGTGTGTGTGTGTGCGTGTGTGTGTGTGCGTGTGCTTATGAATGCCACTGTGTGTGTTTATAGATGTTGATGCACGTCAGGTCCCTGTGTGCCTGCATGCATGCTGCCAGTCTTTTTGGCCTATGTGTGTGTGTGTGTGTGTGTGTGTGAGAGAGAGAGAGTATTTTTTGCTTTCTTTTTTAAACGTACACTTCTCGATTGTGTAGTGTATGTGGCTGTAGAGGAATGGGTAGAGAAAAGTGTGAACCTATGGGAGCTGTGGGTGTGCGCATGGGTGTGTGTGTGGGAGGGTGTACCTTTAAGGTGTCGAGGAGTCACGCATTTCCAATAGGTCTCATCTTCATAGAGTTCAACCAAATGGTTGTAAGATCTAGAGATTCACACACTATAACTCGCTCAATTTGATCAGCTCCCACAGTTCTCGCCATTAGAAGGGTAGTTATATTCCTATTAATGATGATTAATCTGAGAATCTATGAGATTAATGATTTTATGATTTCTCAGGGTCAGGATAGGCATTCAACATGCAGAATACACATTTGCAGCACCGATTTGTCCTTGTTAACCAATGCTGACACGTATTAAACTATATTAACAAACAATGAGCAGGACAAAACAGGAGGTGACAAATACTGCCGCAGAACAGACAAGGAAACTAATATGTCCTTGTTGTCCAGTGAAAATTGTACAGTACGACGAACGAAACTGAAAGCCCAAGAGAAGTGACTTACTATTAAGTAAGCGGAGAGTACCTCCACAAACTATCTTTACACGCATAGGGTCAAATGTAGCCTAGAGTGAATGAAATCCTACTTAGTAGTAGATTTCTGTGAGGGATTTAAAAAATAGGTTACTCACTGTTTATGTAATTAAATTATTTGCATATGGGACTGCCTTGATATTGTCTGGCTCCATTTTGAAAGATTTGGGGTAAAGTTAAGCATTCTAGAAATGAAAGTGTGATTCTAACAAGGTTTTACAAAATGAAAGTTAAAATAAAGAAAATGCTTAATTCAGTCAGGACCACTTAAGTCAAAATGCAAGCAGCGTGCAGTAGCAGCTAAGCAGGTAGATTGAAGCAGCATTTAGGTATGGCGTCCTGTTTGAGAGTTGCCAGTTGAGTGTGTAGAAATGGATCAGCTGATATGGGCAGGGTTTGGATTTGGTCTGTCAGCTGGAGTCAGCTGAGAGCTGCTCTAGACTACGTGGCCTGCCAGAACTGACTCAGAATGCTAGATTTCTATAGATGGCTATATTTTCCTTGCTGGAAACCTGTTTTCAATTAAATCTAATGCTTAAACGCATTCCATATGCTCTTTGTATGATAACATGATTAATCATATTGAATCAATACATGATCAAATCATATTAAAGCCTCATCATCGAAAGTTAAACCTAATGTAGCAGGGGATTTATAAAATCTATTATTATGCACACAGAATTATCACTTTACATAAGGGTTTACCAGAACAATAAAATGGCAAGTATTCACCAAACGTTACATTCCATTAACCTCAGATGTAATAACCAAACATAAAATAGGATTTTCAATTTGCCACACTAAAATGAACACATTTAGCATAACACTGATTACCAGTAAACATTTACCCACAATGCCCCTAAGCCCCGCCTCTAACTACTTTGACTTTCACAGCAAGTCACCGGCTGGTTCAATTCAAATGATGTGTTCTGCTTTGAATTTAAATGGAATTTAAGAGGCATTCTCGATTCAATTCTGAATAGTGCCCAACCAAAAATATGGTTACGTTAAGGTGATAGCTAACAGCTAACAGATAGCCAACCCCGTCTCAATCTTTTTCCCCCCCCCCCCCCCCCCCCCCCTGCCGCTACAGCCCCTGGCAGACTCCCAGTACAACAGCAGCCCGGTGGGCTTGGGCTACCGGCTGTGTGTGCGGCGCGCCGGCGCCCAGGAGGAGGTGGAGGAGGAGGGGGAGGAGGACAGGACGGAGGAGGTGGGCGTGGAGGTGGTGGAGGCCACAGTGGAGGGTCTCAGCCCCTGGACCCGCTACAACGCCCGGATCCAGGCCTACAACTCCATAGGAGCGGGACCGTGGAGCCCCGCTGTCAACACACACACCACAGAGTCTGGTAGGCACACGCACACACACACGCACACAGACACAAACGCACGCCACGTCAATCTGCACAGAGCCCCACTGAGCTGCTGCGTGGGATTGTATTAGCAGTGATCAGAAGACAGATGGATGGAGAGTAAAGTGTTAGTTCCTTTAGTCCCCTACCCTACACACACACACACACACACACACACACACAGAAGGAGGAGGAGATGGCTGAGACGAAATCGAAGATTGGTTCAAAGGGCGAAGTAACACTCAGTACTGTGTGTGTGTGTGTGTGTGTGTGTGTGTGTGTGTGTTTGTGTGTTCCCCAGGTCCCTCTGCAGCTCCAGTCAATGTGAGTGCTGAGGCGGTCAGTTCAACTAGGATCTTGGTCACCTGGTCTCCTGTCGCCCCCGCATACCGGAACGGAGTCATACTAGGATATAAGGTACACACACACCCACACACACACACACACACATACACACACAAATCTTGAGCTTACAACTCCATTGAGTGGCATCAGAAATCGTGCACGAGGTGCAGTAGATGCAACACTGATACGAGGTATCCTAGGCAATGGGATGTATTTTATCCTGTTTCCCAAACCAAAACAAAACAGCCAAATGTCTCCTGTGGATTAAGCTGTTGAGTTGACTGTGTTGCAGTCCATAGTTGTCATGTCATCTATTTAGTCTTCATTTTGTTCTGCTTATTTCTTTTAAATGAATGTGATCTTACCCTGCTGTGCATGAACAATGCTGGTCTTAGATGTTGTTATCTGCCATTGTGATGACCGTGAGATGAGGCTTTACCCTCTTGCATTGTGATCAGTAAACTCTCACCTCCAATTTAAGCTTGTCACCCATCATATCTAGGTTTAAATTATGTACGTATCCCTCCATGGCATAATGAAGTCCTTTTTGACGGCTTCTAGACAAAATCAGGTCCTTCTGTCTCCAAAAGTTGTGCACAGCCTCTTGGGAGGTAGTTTTGACTCTGACAGCTGCCATTGTTACTCTAGTCAGCTCCGCTAGTTTTGTCTGAGTTAGCAAAAGTAACTAAGTGGAGCGGGGCTTAGCGAATTGTCTGTCTCGACAGTGTCACTTGACCTCTAAACCCATTTTTTTCTGCTCTTTTTTAACAATTTTATCCACTCACATACACACACACACACACACACACACACACACACACCTAACACACACATGTAAATTGTACAGCATAAACTGTTTTAAGACCAGTGTGATGCAATACCTTGTAACTGGAGCTGGAGTTTTGTTTTTCCCACACTGATAATTGCAGTTTGTGTGTGAGTGTGTGATTGTGCAACTTCAACGTTTAACGAACTTGCATAGATATCATTTCTAGAATATACTCTTTTGATGAACTTAACAAAGTCTATTGGGTTGAATGTTGTATTTTATTTGCACTTTTTAAAGCCCCAGACAAAAATTTTGTTCATTAAATTGTTGATATGCTAAATAGAGATTATCCAGTGTGTAATATTAAAAATGGCAGTGCTACTGTTTAAACTGGATCCCTAAAGGCCTTGGTTTTACCATGAAAGTTTCTGCTTCTACAGGTCGGAGCACCTGCGTATCAATTTGTTTTCATCAGTCTGGAATCTTTGTTGACATCTATTTATTTGTATTATTTGTATCTAATTTGATTTAGTTTTAACAAAATTGGTGCGAAGTCTTTGTGGAGACACAAAAATATATACCTGGAATTTACTTCAGAGAAGGTGAATAGTTATGCTTTAGGTGAACCTTTCATATGCCATGGTATTTATGCGTTATAAAATAAAACTGCTCACTTACTAAAGCCTACAATCTATCATAATTGCCACCTTATTTGTTCCTGTTCACAGATAAATGCTTGTAAAGGCATACTTAGTCCTGGCCCAGGGTTTATGCACATGCACACACACACACACTCTGAAATACCTTTGTAGAAGCACGGTCGTACAGACACAAAATAATTATGTTAACTGATCAATTCCATCCTATTCTAGCCATTCTAGGCACCCATAGAAAAACATATTTATCATCAGTAAGTTGCTGTTTAAAATACCTGATACACCCCATGGTTCCTTCAGCGGGGACTGAATTGAGACTGCCATTTCCAACCACTTTTCTCCGAAAACGTTCTTCAAGAAAGAAAAAAAAACGTAGGCGCCCGCGTTTTCACTCCAAATGTTCTTTAAACCAGCAAAGAACGAAGGTGAGGTAGAAAGGAAAGAAGAGAAAGAGAGACAAAAGACCAAACAGAGAGCTGTTTTTGACAAAACTGTCCTTCCTGTACAAGTTTGTTTCCAGCTGTTTGTAGCCTTTTAGCGACATGTTACCTGTTACCTTTGTTCCTGTCACATTTGTGTGTGTGTGTGTGTACTTGTGTGCGTGTGTGTGCGTGTGTGTGTTTTCCGGGTCCAGGTGCTGTACAGCGAGAAGGACTCCACGGCGCCCCCTAGTGTCGAGGTGATCGAGGGAGAGGGGACTGCGTCGCTGCTCCTCGGCGCCCTCCGGAGACACACGCTGTACGCGCTGCAGGCACTGGCGTACACGCGCCTGGGCGACGGGCCAGCCAGCAGCCCCGTACTGCTCAGGACCAAGGAGGACGGTACGCTGCCTCCTCCCCCACCGCCCCTCTCCTCCCTCTCGGCTGCGTGTCTGCCCGCTCACCCGCAACCGTCCTGGCTCTGTCCAGCAGTCGAACACCGCGTTCTCGCCTCTCGCCCGCTGTGTTGCGACCTGGCGGAACCTTCTCTGTCCGCCTGGCCACCGGCGTGTCTCCCCCGCCGCTTCACTGAGCCTTCAGCCAAACCCAGCATGTCTACCTGTGTGTGTGTGTGTGTGTGTGTGTGTGTGTGTGTGTGTGTGTGTGTGTGTGTGTGTGTGTGTCTTCGTGTTCCTGGGAGGAAACGTTTAGGGACCACGGAGATGTGTAACCACGGAGATGTGTAACCACGGAGCACTGCTGCACCCCGTTCTTAGTGGATAATAGAATATGCACACACACACACACACACACACACACACTCTTAGAGGTGCACGTACACACGCTCATCCTCCATCAAACAGTGTCACGTCTGAAAAGTTTTTCTCATTTCACCATGAAACAAGGAAGTGGAAGTCAATTCCCAGCAATGTATAATGAACCTTCATCCTGCCTGTCACTCACGCACACACACATACACACACTGACGCGTGCTTGGTGGTGTGGAACATCCGGGACGGAGAGTGTGTGAATTTGAGAGAAAATTACATTTTTTTTATCTCGTCTCCATTAAAACCACCTTTTCAAAATAAATAGCATGCTTGCTCGTTGTTGTAGATGAGTGGCCCCTTCTCTGTGTGTGTATGTGTGTGTGTGCGTGCGTGCGTGTGTGTGTGTGTGTGTGTGTGCGTGCGTGGGTGTGTTATTGTAGCATGTGTACATCTGTGCGTCTATGACGAGTCAATTACTTTTATTAGACTATAGATGTGTAATGTTTACATACGGTGCTTTTTCATAATGGCTTTAAATGGCTCTTGTCTGCTTCTGCCCTTTAGAATGGCCTTAATTCTCTCTCTCCCTCTCTCTCTCTCCCTCCCTCTCTCTCCCTCCCTCTCCCTCTCTCCCTCTCCCTCTCTCTCCCTCTCTCCCTCTCCCTCTCTCGTTCTCTCTCCCTCTAGTCCCTGGCCCTCCAGTTAGGCTGGTGTTCCCAGAAGTTCGTCTGTCATCTGTCCGGGTGGTCTGGCAGCCCCCCACGCACCCCAACGGCGTCATACTAGGTATACACACACGCCTCCACGCACGCACACACACACCCAAAGACCCACAGAAACAATAGAGGCGTGCGCTAATTTTCTGAGGACATTTGAAGCCCAATGTTTTCCACTCGTGACAATACAGTTATTCTCAGTTGCTGAAGGAGAGGGCTGGGCCTGTACAAGGAATGGGAACGAGTTAGCATTTCCACACAAACGCGCGAGCTAACAGGGTGCGTGCACGCGCGCCTCTGTGATATCTCGGCTGAGGTAAGGAAGTAAAGTTAAGGCGTTAAGAGGGAAAAGAGCTGATTCTGTTTCTACCTTTCAAACAAAGGGCAGCCTTCCCTACTCTGTGCTCCAATGGTGGGGCGGGGGGGGGCGGGGGTGTCAATCATCAAGCTTGTACCAGAGAACAAGGCTATTATAGCTGCTGAAGCAAAACGCCTTCCCTAATACATACATACTCGCGCACACGCACACACACACTCACACACACCCTCCCTCTCTCTCTCTCTCACACACACACTCACACACACTTATATCTGTACTGCTTTCTGGTTTTAAAAAGGGCAAGTGGTAGTTTGAGGAGTGAATAAAGGGCAGAGATAAGGAGGAGAGAGGAGTGTAGAAGAGGGCAGAAAGGAGATCTATTCAACTGGAAACAAGTGCGCAGTGAAAGAGATATTGGCCTGAACAAGAGAGGAGACGTATGGAGGTGAGCAGAGGGACAGGTGTGTGCGTGTGCGTGCGTGCGTGTGTGTGTGTGTGTGTGTGTGTGTGTGTGTGTGCGCGCAGGAGGGGTCGGGGGAGGGGGGCAGACGTGGTATTTGTCCTCTCAGTGGGAGACGGAGGGAGGGCAGGACGTCGCACAGGACGTGGTGAGTGATGTGTGCCTGTGTTGCAGGGGGAGGACATTTAGCGCGACACCCTTCTGTGACAGAAGGGAGAAATGGGAGGGCAAATCTGTCTTACACACACACACAAACACGTGCTCATACACACACATACACACACTCTCCACAAGGACACAGTAGGACAGTGTGTGTGTGTGTGTGTGTGCGTGTGTCTGCACGTGTATAATGAGCTTCATAGTGTTCTCCTTTGGTTTTTAAGCTGTAGGTAACAAACAGGAGGGGGGACACTCTGTTAGCATCAAAAGGTACAAGCCAGTTGGGTAATTACTGCTGCAAGGAGAGCGAGTCATTTGTGTTTTCATGCATGTTTGCTGTGGCAACCCTAGTGCAGTTAAATCCTTTAGTCCCTAGCTTAAAGGTCAGTTTATTGGGAACACCATTTTGTGATCGCACTAGCAGCCTGTGCTAATGAACCCATCAGCTGCCAGCCAGCCAACTACAGCCGACCGCAAAATCCATTCCAGTATTTGTCATCATTACCCACTATTCATTTTTCAGATATAATATTAAAGAAAGACGGAGAGTGGGTGGCATGCAGCATTTTGGCGATCCCTCATAGTCATACCAGTGCCTTTTTGCGGAGCTCACAGGGTTTTACTCAAAAAGCCAGCTGTAGCTGGCGTTGGCATTATGGGGTTTTCCCTGGTGTTGGGGAGGCTTACTTGGTGAATTTGGTGGTTGGTTTTACGCCCGGACCAACAACAACACCCTCTCGGAGAGTGCTCAGAAGCCTTTAGAAACAAACTAATTGCATAACAAAACCATAGCTAGTGGACTCCATTCACTTCTCATGGGAAATATACAAACACAACTAACTATTCTGGCTCTTGTTTATTTTTTAATAAAGGGTTCTAGGAAATGACACAAAATAAATTTAAGCCCATTGCATTTGACACTTTTGGTATTTTGATCAGTAAAAAATATAGGTGGGCTGTTATGAGGTTGATGCTAGGTTTATTTAAAACTGACCCAAACCCCATTTACTTTGTTATTTTAACCTCTTTTGGGCTCTCAGTTGTGAGTTGGGCTGTAAAAGAAGTGGAGGGTGGAGGAGCATTGGATTAGGAGACCTCTTGGTTGTTCATTGACATTTACAGCATTTATCCAAAGCGATGTGTACATTTTTCAATAGCTGAATAAATGTTAATGAGTGCCACTGCCAGTCTTCTTTAGTGAACCTTTAAATGACAGACCACCTTGATACTGGCCTTAGGGGAGTGCTTGCCCCACCTCTGCTGATGTCCTGCAGCGTAACGCTGGTCTGCTGCCCCAGAGAGGATCTGCTCTCTAGCTGTTAGCCAATAATCTGCCTCACACTGGGTTGACATTAACATACAATCAGACTGTCTGATGAGATTATCACCCGCACAATCAGATTATAGAGAGCTCCAAGAAGATTATCTTTCTGACAGTGTTATTAATACTGTGAACGAATCACCTCTGCACCTCTGTGGGGGGGGGGGGTGAGATGATGTCAGGATTTTCAAATATCGATTTGACTATTTTTCACACACTCTTTTCCTTTTCACGCTTGTTTATGTCCATATCTGTGTGTGCGTGTGCGTATGTGTGTTTGTGTGTGTGTGTGTGTGGATTTGTGTGTCTCTACTTACATACATTTTTATTTTGTATGTTTTTATATGATCTTCACATGCACGAGTCTTTGTGATTGACCAGTGTTGCAAAGTGTGGGACGTTTGCTCAGGGATCAGTGGTCTGTGTGGATGACTCTGTGTGTGTGTGTGTGTGTGTGTGTCGGAGACCCTTGGTGTAATTACATGGCCTAGTGCACACGAGACAGGGAGATGGACACAAGCCGTATTCACCACGGGTCACAGGCAAGGGGAAAGGTGTGTTTCTGTGCATGTGTGCGTATTTGTGTGTGTGTGTGTGTGTGTGTGAGAAAAAGAGAAACCGATAGTGAAAGGGCTCAGAAGCAGCAGCGGTAATAGCAAGGTTTCGCCCTGCAGCTCACGGCAAAAGAACCGTACAAAATTATCCAGAAAAGGAGATTTTGGAAAGTTGCAGCACAATGTGCGTGTGTGCGCGTGTGCGTGTGTGTGTGCGTGTGTGCGTGTGTTTG
>JAODLI010069583.1:0-14337 GCA_027575585.1 Percopsis omiscomaycus
TACTGCACCAGATTTTTATCACATATATATATATATATATATATATATATATATATATACACACATATATATATACACACATATATACACTGTGTAAATATATATTCTCTCTCCCATTCTCCTGCTCTTCAAGGCCCTGCGGGTTATGGGCAAGATTATGAGGGAGTGCTGGTATGCCAACGGAGCTGCTCGCCTAACAGCCCTGCGCATCAAAAAGACCTTATCCCAGCTCAGCGTTCAAGAGGACATTAAAGTGTGAGCTAATGGGACTATCCCTAGCTCTACAGAGTGCTGTATCAATCGCTAGGCAGGGCCTCTATGAAGAGGAGAGATTGAGCGATGAAAGCAATTTGTAAAAAAGAAATAATAATAATATTACATAAGCACTGCTGCCAGTTGTGAAGCCTTTTGAGTTTCTACAACCCTACCTCGCTTAACCCAGCCAAACTACTGAAAACACCTTTTCCACTCCAGAACCAGACCTGGCCAATGCGTTTTCCTTTGTAAACAGCCAAAGCTGCAGACTCCCTGAAAATGGCCAGCTCCCTTTTTTTGGAGAAATGTATGGAATACAGGTATGCAATCAGTAACAGGATATGTAACAAACAGGTGAACATGGTTTTTCAATCAATTATGGAACATTTTGGTCAGTCCATTTTTGATCTCACTAGTCTCGTTGGGGGAGTTAACGTATTTTAGTCTATTCTCATTTAATGAAATTGAGTAAATCTTAGATGTCTCGTTAATTACGTAAGCTCCTCCCAGACACACCTACAACACACATTAACGCCTGTGGAAATAATTCATGCATGATAACATTAGGTTTACTTTCTTCACTGTATATGAAGTTGAGCCAGTCTTATGTGAATGGAGACATCCTCCGTCAACAAAGAGGGTACTCAGGCCTGTGCACTGCCAAGGTCAAGAACCTTTTTAAAAATCAGTCTTGCCAGACATTAAGAGCTCGGAGCTCTTACCACGAGCTGGCATGAGAACCTCAGGTCTTCACAATGTGTACTGATCTAAAACAAAGGGTGTTCACTCAAGTTAACTTATGGTGGTATTAAAGAGCATGGGATTAGATTGGCTGCTTTTCGGCACAATCTCTGCATAGTGTCTATTGAACGGCCTATGGAACAGTTATTGTGACAGTGAAGATCACTCAAGTTCAATACAGTTTGCTGAGTAACCCCCTTCTGCCATAGCTCTATCTAAAAGAGATGGTAAAAAAAACAATCAAACCAAGTCATGGCCTAATAATGTGTGTTGATGTTTTTCTTTTTTTATCCCTTTCTTTTTTTTTTTTTTTTTTTAAACAATCACTCTGGGAATCTGAATGACAGTTCTGATATGTTAAATAGGTTTATAATGTCAGCACATCAAATGTTGTTTTCCCCTCAGGTTACATTCACCCATGGCCAAGTATAACTACTGTACATAAAATAACTTTTATAGGCTCAGAGTATGTATATATTTTGATTTCATTTTACTTTGATGTTTAGGTGGTCGGCTATTTTATATGTGGAACCTCCTTTGCTGGGAGGAAAATGCTAGGATCCTTTTGGCTGTCCTTTTATCAAATGTATTTTTTTGACCTCCAAAGTAACAATACTGAATCTATTCACTACAAGACATTTAATTGCTTACAATGCTTACCGTCTTATCCTAGTCTACCCTAATTGTAGGTGTATTTGATTCCTCAAAATTCCTTCACCGCTTACCACACAGTACCTCTAATATGCAAAACTGAAGTGTATTATGTAAGCCATCTTTTATCTAAAATCATTGTCTTGTCCTTTAGCTTTTTTTCCCCGCCACAATATTTGTAATGTTTTTGTTTTAAGGAAGCTGGTTTTGAGCTGAATGCAGATTGATGAAAAGGTACTGCTGACGTCAGGACGTTCCCATGTTATTTATTTATGCATGTTTGCCGAGTGTCTCTCGGAAAGAGTTAAAGGCCGTTGTGTGCGCTACTGACCTCACAGCACCAGAACCAAATGGTATTCTCAGCATTAACACTGGCCATGGCTCCAGTGTTTTTATGAAAGATCGCATCACACGGATCATGGCCACATGTGGTGCTCTGGAATATGGAGTACTCTTTCTGGTTATTCCAAGGATGGTCTGAGATTTCTCAGTAATGCCAGGACATTTGTTTGTGTAGCGCAACCTGTAGCCCTGTTGGTGAAACTGAATGACTACTGAAACACTACTGACCAGTATTTATTTCTTTTTGAATCTCACGCTCATCTGCACTGTATTTTGTTTATTTGTATGCAAAGTCTTGGGGGAATGGCTTTTGGGATGGTTGTACAGAGTGCACTTTTTGCAGCAATGACAGGGGCCTGGGAGCACTTTTATTATGTGGGTTGGTGAATCATATTCAGACTTGTTTATGTCCATCTATACACTATTTTGAGCATTTGGCGGGTTTAAAGGTACACTCAACTTAGTGTTGATGTTTGAAACATTCACTACAATGTTTTTGGCTGTAAAATGGGAGTGGCATCTTTTTGTGCCACTGGTTTCAAATTGAGGAGTGCCCCTTTAAACTGTTCTAACTACAGTTGTACTCCGAACAGTTGGGGTTGGTGTTCATGTACGAACACGAATTATAAAATATATGCTACGTGCCACCGTGAGAACTGCCTGTTCTCTGGCCAGACATGGCACCAGGTGGCAATTGAACCCATGTAAAGGTAACTACAGGACTCTATTCCTTTCATGTAAATAAATTATAGTAAAGGAAGAATAAATAGAAATTCATTTCCTATAAATTGTCCATAAATTTTCTTGATGGAATAAGACCATTGCATATGTTTATAATGCATGTATTCAGCTCAATCAAGTTCAGGCAGCACTTTCTGTGAGTAGATCACTTACTATGTTTAGACACCTCATAGATTCATTAAATCATACCAATAGCTAGAAATCCACATACTTGAATACTGGTGTTATTAGAAAGAGCATATCAAAACAAATAAAGTGTATTTATTGCTCATCCCTTCAAGTTATAATCTCCATTCAAATTAGTAGAAAATCTGTGCATTTACATACAATACACACATCAACATATCAGTCATAGAAGTCCACTTTACGAACCCAAATAGGAAATGTGATGTTGCACAGGAAGCTGCCTTCTGGCATGTTCCCAAGGGAAATGGAAGGGAGGAAATATTTATATAACCCATAACATCATGGATAAACTAAAATGCTAAACATATTACAGAGGAAAACGTATTATATTGTAATCTATGATCGTCCATGCTTTATTATAATTGAATATAACTAACAAAACAAAAAAATGGTTCAACTAAAAGTTGTTTTAGTAAATAACTGCGCAGTCTTTGATTTACATGACATCTTATTGGTCCACTCTTAAAACATCTGTAACTACTTTAAATTGAAGTAGCAAGTAACCTATACCTTTAAATAGATTCCCGCCTAAACCAGCAACATTAACAAAAAATCAAAAGAGTTTAACGCAAGATGTAATACACACTTAATATATGATTTATGAAGATGGCAAATAACAAGCCACAAGCTATAAATATCCAGTGGTTGTGTATTTAAAAGAAAATGGAGCAATGAAATGATCATTGTCTCCAAGAACAAGACCTATCCAAGCCACCTTGCAGTTCGACTCCCGAGTTCCACTGTGCTTGACTTGATCCTTGGATCAGCTACATGTAAGTGCATGTAGAATGCAGCCTTGTTGAATAGCTAAATACAAAAACTGCCTGGAAACAGCAATGCTGGTTATAAATTCTATGCTAGCTGTCTGGTGAATTAAACAAATCAATAGTCGGGAATAAGTGCATCACAGCAACGATGATTGCTCCTTTTATAGATGGATCGGTGCAGTCACAGAGGTGAGAATGCTTCTGCTCCATCCGGGTCCTTTGTGCTTTTGAATTTAGATTTTTTTTGGATTATTTACACAAGTCCCTGTTTGTCTATGCTTCAATATTGCTAAAATTGCTAATAGAGTTTGTCTTCCTATAGATTGAGAGAGATAATGCCTAGAGTAAAACTGGAAATGGACATTTGAAGACATGGTTTTCTCCCGTTTATATGCTTGGCCTCTTCCTCCCTCTCATCTGGACTTCAGCCCCTGGAAAGTCTCTCTAACCTCAAGCTGTTCCTGAGGACAAAGTAATGAGATTACTTTTCCATTCCAACACAACTTTGTTGACACATTTTTATTTTTATTTTATTAGAATTAGAATTTAGAATAATAATATACAGAATAATAATCTGTGTAGTGTTTCTAGACGGAGCTTAGAGGGATCTCTACTGAAGCATGCAGAGATGTGCTTACCGTCTTCTAAGTTAGTGAGCACCAGTGCCTGTAGGATGTCTGAGAGGGAGACAATACCCTTCACCACCTCCTGCTCATCCACCACCACCAACCTGTGAACCTGGAAGGCACCGATGATACATTATTGGCAGTTAAACCCATCCTTCAGTCTTGTTTGTTTGGGCAAAAATAAGAAAGTGTATCCGAGTTACAGAACGCATACATAGAAAGAGTTCAGACTGCTCTCACAAAGAGTCGTCGGAGCAGTCCAACCAACAAGATACATAGTAATTCAAAAGATGCATGGGGTCGAAACGCTAACCCTAACCCTAAACCAGCGATATTTATCTGCAAGAAATCAATCATTCCTAAAGTATTCATACGCGTTTCCCCCCCTTCCTAAGCAGGCTTTATTAAAACTTTGTTATCCATCAATTATAATGGTGCGTAGCACAGCACAACGTCACTGATACCAATCAGATACAGTTTCTTCATCAATGTTTTTGATGCCTTACACAGTGGCCCACTAAATTGCATTACAGGTATAAGCCCAATGAGAAGTGTCCGTTGAGTGGTGAGTTCTCAATACTAAAGCTATTCGTGAGGTTATAATTGATAGAATGATGGGAAAATAGTAAACTTATCCTTCAAATGTTTGATATTAACTACGAAAGTACATATACAGTATCTTTATACTGAAAGATAAAACAAAAGAGATTGACTGCAGGCCTCTCTATCTACTGTAGCTCCCAATCTCACCTCAGCCTCCACTAGTCTGTTGATGATGGCTTGCAGCGTCTCATGTCTATTGCACGTCAGAACTCCTTCAAAGTATTGAGAGCGGTGCTGCAGGGCTTTGGTCACAGTCACATCCAGATTGTTATAGGTCTTCTCTGCTGCAAGGTTCTGCGGAAAACACAGGAAACAATAACTTAACGCATTTAAGTCATAGGTTTGATTCCCATCTTAGATTCTGTCTGTATAAAGATATTTTCCAATCCATAGAAAGTCAATGAAATACCGCTTTACAGGTACTGTATAGTCCCAAGTACAAGAGGTAGAAGTAAGTAGTAAAAATGACCAAGGATCATATTCAATCTACAGACATAAGAGACCAAACTAAACTTACGATGACATCAAATTTAGAGTAAATGTCCACAACGCGACCTGCATGTAAGAACAAAGCCCATTAGTTATTAGCACACTATGGACAACACATGCAAATGCAGCTTGGCTGTAGTTTTCCTCTTACCATTGTCATCAACAACAGGCAGCGCTGACACTCTCTGCTCAACAAAAATGCCCAATGCAGTGTAGAGGGGTGTATCCGAGCGCACCACGGCTATGTTCTGGAATGTTCCAATGTTCAGCTCTTCTAAGGTTTTACTCAAGAAAGCAGGTTTTGGCATCTCCGATATCTGAATATAAAAAATAAAAGATGCACTTAAATTAAAAACATAGCAATAGGTTTAACTATAAAGCAGTGAGATACGGTACATACTGTGCTGAGCAAAAAATAATAATAAAAAAATATTCGATAACATCGATGCAGCTGAGTATATGTATACAATATTTTATTATATATTTATATAATGTATCGTATCGTGACCCATGTATCGTGATACGTATCGTATCATGAGATCCTTGCCAATACACAACCCTAGTGCATACACATTATGTTAACCTGTAAGAAACGACACAATAAAAGAAAGCCCCAGTGAGACGGCAAACCAAACAAGAAGACTCACAAAGAGTTTGAGAAACTTGAGGATCCTCTTGTGAGTGAGAATATAAAGTGTGTTCCCTGTCAACGGATCAATCACAGGCAGCCTGTGGATTTTGTTCTTCAACAAAGATGATACTGCATCATACAAGCTGGAGACAGGAGAGCAGACAGACATGTTGTTTGGGAAGTAAGACCATAACTTCAATATTGTTATTTAAACAAACCAATACCTTGCATTGGGAGATATGCTGACCAAAGGTTTGAAGGAGTCTTGAAGGTACACTTCTATAATGTAAAAAGTGGCGACATGACGATCATGAATGAATATATCCATTATGTGATAATGCTGACAATGCAACTTTTCTACAATTATACCGGCTTTATCCTTTAATTAATGGATTATATAATAAATATTAACTCCCTCACCTCTCCATGTCTCAATTTTATGCTCTTCCAGCTCATAGATCTGGACCTAAAAAGTAACCACAGAAAGGTAGCCTAAGAGAAAAATAAAGCTTTTCATACAAAACTGATGAGCATCTCCCACCGATTTCCACCCCAACTTCAGCAATCTAACACTTAACACTATCTAAAAATCATTCGGTGGCCACCCTCTTACCAAAGGAGACTTATAGTAGCGGTGCAGAATGTTGATGAAGTCAGTGATAGTTAGCATACCTGCAGGAGAGCAGTGAAAGTGACATATCATTAGTGTACTTTAGCCTTCTTAAAAAAGGACTGTAAAGAGAGACGGGTGCGATAATTTGACAGATTAGACCCCTTGGGCAAGCTGGCTGGGTGTGTATACGCTGTGCTTGGTGTGTACACCACACATGATGGAGGATAACTGACACATTGTGATTGGTTTAAATGATTTGTGACAACATAAACAAAGCAGCAAGTGCAGAATATGATTGCCTCTTTTAAACCTCAAAAGAGATCTAATCAGCCAGTTATCTAGAAGACCGCTCTGGCCTTTATAAATCCTTTAAATTCACTGGAACCGAGCTAAACAAAAACAATGTTCTTACCAACAAAACACTGCTTCTTACTGTCCCAAAGAGGAGCTGCTCTTACCCCATTGGAAACAAGTGCAAAAAAGGCCTTCTTTACCTGTTTAAAAATAAATAAACCAACACCGGGATATTTGTAGTCTTCTCACTGAGAAACCAACAACCGTGACAAATATGAAGCGGTGGTCTTACTTGAAGTGAAGTATCAAACACCACTAATTTGGAGCTTGTAGGTACCAGGTCATAACAACGATGAGACTTCATAAATCGGGTGTACACATTGTATTCTGGGTCTGAAGGAATGAGGTTAAAATTGTCCATTTAATGACAGTCATGATGCTCCCTTTGACTAAATTATTTTTGCACAGTATATGTTTCTCAAGGAAAGCAATAGAAATAGAAAGTTTACCTTCTATAAAAGGATCTTTTTTGCCCTCCAGATCATCAAGAGCAGCTGGAATCTATAAGACACATTTTTTTAAACATTTAGCTGTTTAAGGCTACATGTCAATAACTGAATGTGCAAGTGTTTGCCCTGTTGCTATAAATACAAACGCCCACATGACATGGCTAAATAAATACCATAGCCTAGGTTGTCCTTAAAGTGCATTCGGCTCTACATGTGTTCGTATACTGTACATGCAGCTCATTTTGCCAATGAATGATATATGGTAGTTTGTGTATAATGAAAAAATGATCATATATTCATGTTTGTTCAAAACAAAAGCATAAACCACTGCATGTTGAGTTATTGCGAACGGTATACTCAGAAGTACGTTGCAAACAGTCAAAAGATAATGTTAAAAATCTGTTAACATATGTCAACAACAGACGTGTGAACAACATACATTTGGTGAGCAAGCAATGCGTTTGTTATTATAAGGACACTTAATGAGTTATCAAATTGGAACTGTAAACTGGCAATAACACTAGTTAGTTAGCCAACTGGACACAATAACATTTACTTTATTCAAGTAACGTTAACTGATGCAAAAGTTTGAAATTCGCTAACGCAAAACTATGTGACCGCCACAAGCTAATGTCGATCCACGTAGCTACCGTTATTAGCTAGCTATAACTAGCTTCACAAACCATTGCGCGTTATGTCTTCGGAGAATCAGCGTTAGCTTTTCAGCTACCGGTTATCTTATGCCGTTGTTTGTATTTAGCGACAAAGATTGCAAACAAAGGTCTCAAGCTAACATTTTAATTGTGTAGGGACTTACACACTCCATGGTCCATCTACTGGTTCACCTTCACAATTCGTTAGGTTCGGTAAGTCGGACTGTGATCACATTACCGCACTGATCTTCCGACAACAAATATAATTCTGTTTCCTTTCTCCGCCAGGTTTGACGTACACACGAACGTGCTTTACGTCGACGTGAAGGTACTCTCCCAGGTTGCCAGAGTGACGTACGTCCAGCCAATCAAAAAGACCCCGGTTTTGACTTATTATACATCCATGATCCAAATGGCAAGCCATTTTGACATTTATTCTTCAAAACCTACTAGTAACTATTCATTAGATAGTACCTATTCTTAACTATTCCAATAGTTACTAGTATATTTTCCAATTGTAGTAGTAGCTATTTATTAGATACTTATTTACAAAAACGGAAAAACAACATAGCACACAGCGTTCATAGAATGTATTGAGCAACCCAGAAACATATTCAAGTTTTTGAGCTGAACGAATACGACCACAAAGTACACGGATCGGCTACTGTACATCAGGAGTGACCCAGACCAGGAAAGTATGCTGGGTTTCTGTCCTATGTTTAGGCATTGGTCAGTTTGAATTAAGATATACAAATTAAGATATCTCCATAAATGAGGAAATCTCCAATTTAATAGATAGCTTTTATTCCGATCTTAGATATCAACTTTTTGCTTCTGACTATCAGCTATTCCAATAGTTACTAGTATCTATTTCAGTTATCTCGTAACTATCATTAGATACTAGTACTTATTTTTTTGTTACTATCCAATAGTAAGAATTCATTAGATACCAGTACCTATTTAATCGTTACTGGTAACTATAACAATTGTTACTAGTAACATTTTCATTCTTACTAGTAACAATTTGCTTTTTTTGGTAATGACTAGTCAAAATGATTACTTGACAATTTCAAATGTTACTAGTAAAATTCAAATATATGAATACAGTATGGCCATATATATGAACTAATGGTATAGATACTAGTAACTATTTCATAAGATACTAGTAAGTAATGAATAAGTACATACAACTGAAATGTATGCTAGAAACTATTGCTATTACTAGTGTGTATATATATATATATATATATATAGCAAATAGTAGATACTGTATCTTAAAGGCAAAGGCCCATGGTATTCAATTGCAAAAAATTAGCAATTTCTTACCAGTAACAATGGAATAGATGCGAGTAACTAATGAATAAGTACTAGGCTAGTATCTAATGAATAGTTACTAGTAAAACAGAAAGATATTAACTATTTGAATAATTATTAGTCTGGATAATGTATCGAATACCAGTATAGAATAATTATACAGCAGTTAGTTTCGACTAAGTAATTTGATTGGACAAGAGTGCTGATACCTGCATGGCCCTTGCATTTGACTGGACGCTTGAAACCGGCGTTCAGTGTGCTGTGAGCGGGCTGTGCGCTAGTCCAGCTACTGAGGATTTTTTTTTGCGTATACATTTTTGGTTAAACTTTTCCAGCACAAAAACCTATAATTAAAAACCCAGCCTGCGGCCTCGTACCTATGACCGATTCACAGCCGTGCTGATATTCAGTATAATGGATTCCCTCTTGTGTGATATTGCTACAAGCTACATGTACAATTGGAAAACATACTAGTATTGGAATAGTTACTAGTAGTAAGTTACTAGTAATTAACGAATAGGAACTAGTATCTAATGTTCTAGTATCTAATAGTAACTAGTAAGTCTTGAAGAATAAATGTAAAAACAGCTTGCCACATTCGCATTTATCTCTATGGAGTTATCCTATCCATTATCCACAATATCCGGGTCAATAGCTTATAGCGGCTATTCAACTGATGCGAGTAGCCTACAACCGATGCAGGCATAAAAGCCATGCTGTATGGATAATTGTTTTAGTATGATATACAACTGTTAATCAGCATAACACAATTAAGACTATGGTTAACACACATAGGCTGTTATGCAAAAGTGAAATAAATGCAGTCTGTGCTTACGACATTCCAGCTCAAAGGAGTAAAGGATTTATTTATATACAAAACTGTTTACAGCAAGATTTCTGAATTGACGTTGACCAACATGAGAATATTCGGTGCACAACACCAGTATTACCAATGGGATCAAGTCAACAGAAGGAAAAAAAAAACCTTAGAGCACCTTGAGTCATGAAGGAAGCAGATGGTAAAAGGAATTGAAAAACTGTAAGGCACAACACACACCATCACCAACTTCTCTTTGACCATCATTAACCACCCATCACTCACCTACTTACTCAGAGAAGCGTTCAATACAAGTGTAAATTACAAATAACCACTAGGGGCAGAATATGGGGGAAAATATGGGGATACTTAACCAGAGCCCTCGCCCTTAGCTACTTTGGAGACAATCCTTAACGAAGTGCAGAGTCCCTTTGAAACACTTAGGGATTCCCTAGTCATAGACTTAAGTATACATTTCAATGAATATGTCCATTGACTTTGTAGTCTATTTGGAAAATCGGCTAATAAAGGATAGACTGCCCCTTGATTGGTGTATCAAAGCCAAATACATCCGAGTAAATATTTAAATCATCTCACCTAAAAGGATTGCATGGACAACTGAAGCTGCATGATTTTTTTTATGGTCAAATAGGAACTTTCTTATGAAGCTCCTACTTGCACGATGTGACAAGCAGTGATGTTATTGGACAGCTGACATCACAGTGTTAAGCCACCTGGAAGAAAGGACATGGTGGGCATGACTGCATATTATTAATTCACTTTCTCAGATTTTGGGACACTTTTGGGCAACATGGTGGCTCGTGAACACATAAACAGGGTTAAAGGGAAGAAATACAGGTTTCAAATGGGATTCAGTCCTACTTTGTAGTATTTATTTGCGAGGCGACGCTGGCTAGGCAAAATGGGTTATTGAGAGCCTCAATGGTCACTTAGTGTTTCCTGAAATTAAAGTTAACCGGATTGCAGGTTGCAAATTCTAATATAAGTTTGACTAGACAGCCCACAGGATTATGCAGTGTTAAAATGTATTTCAAAACACTAATTGCATATAATCAATTTAATATAACGTGGGGGAAGTGATCTTGCATTATTTAACTTATCCACTAGTTTCAGACCAGTTTACAAGATTCTATTTCTATGGTAACACAATGCCACAACTTTGAAATGATCTATTTTACTATATTTCATGTAGATGGCTGTCCATCAGACAACAGCTTTATTACAGTCAATTAAAGGAAAAATAAACTGTAGTAGAGATGGGACAGTTAAAAATAAAGATGTGTCATGAAATACACAACTTTTGCCGTCTTTAAAACTGTTCACAATTCTTAGGTGAAAGGCACCTAAAGTTGAGTTTCTGAACATTACAGTAAAAACAAATGAAATTACAATGAAACTTATATGAAATAAATCAAATTTCATGATGGTTGAGGAAATCGAACTTTTTCACCACATTTAAAGTAATGTGAACTATTGCTCTCCATCATTTTCTAAGTAGATTGGCTGAAAATACACAGATCCTTATAAAGGCATGCTGTTTCAGCATTATGCATTTATCAGTCCTTAACTCATTGTACATTAATTAAATCTAGTCAAGTAATGTGAAGTAGACCAATCATGTCTATAACTTCAGATGTGTGACATATATACTTAATAAATCCATTTTATTGGGATAAATTGGGGCTGAGATATTTGGCAATCCCATTTGTGTTCCATACATTTGGTTAGGTCAGAATATACTGTAGATTATGCCTAGTCTTAGACTAAATCTAATTTTTTGAAGAAAATTCTTCATTAAAGACACTCGTTTGTCTAAGGCTAAAATTAATCTATGTCAGGAAAACTTCTCCTTAGAGTTAGAATTAGTGGGAAAACAGCTTTCTGAGCAATTGGCTGCCTATGTAATTCAATCCGGTAATACAATAAAGTAGCAAATTGCCACTGCAGCTCCATGGTAGTGGAGAGGTCAGAATTGGCAAGCTAGTGAGGTTGTGCCTCCTTTCTTCAGCAAATGAGCTTAATGATGTCCTGGTGAGAAGCGATTACATCACAAAACACTTCTTCTCCTCTAAGGGTGCATTGCCATCAGCTTTCTCCATCTCCAAAATGATCCGCTTGAAAACCTCCACTGCAGTCTGGATTACAAGAGAATTATTGGGGCCTGTGTTAGAATGCAATTTCTGTAGACATGTTAGAAGTATACAAAACATTGTTTTGGTTCTTAGCTGTGCTTAAAAACCAATTGTAAGCAGCCTCGAAGAGAAGAGATGTCGAGGGAAACAATTCCAGCACAACAGCTACAGCATGGCCCAGGAAGGACATAGCAGCTGCTGTGACATGCTATGATAGAATAATTCTCTAAAAGCCACACACACATTTCTAAACTATTCAGCAAACAGGTATCACCTCATTCTCCTTGGCTGAGGATTCCATGAAAGCAGCACCCCAGGAATCAGCTAGTTTTTTCCCCTCTTCTGGCTTGATCACCCTGGGGGGGGGGCTCGTTTACCATCATTTAAATACTTAATCCCATAACATGCAACTAAAATTGATTATTAATCAGTTTTATTAAAAGTACATTATAGTGAATGCTACTTCTGAGTGCTATTCTATTGCAGGGCATTCTTAGTTTAATTTTCAAGGTCACACTCCAGCAAAAATAAAGTTGTATGAATAAATAAATAAAATAAAAAAAGCATTCCAAATGCTACCATCACAGTTACCTTTCCATGTGGAGATCTTTTTTGTTCCCGACAAGAACAGTTGGAACCCTTAATAAATCACAAGACACATTTATTTAATCCACCAAAAACAATAAATTATTTTAGATAATTAGTAATTATTTAAACAAGATAAACTTACTGTATCTTTCCAACCATATCTAACAGCTTGTCATGTAGAACCTGCACCACTTCAAAACTGGAGAAGATAGGCAAACAGATTAATCAGAAAAATCACTCACATTCATTTTGATATAATGGTGTCCAATCTGCCCTACCAAATATACAACCAACTGGGCAAAATAGGTGGCATTCAGGACCATGAACGTCTACTTACCTTTTCATGGAGGTCACTGCGTAGACTAAGACATAGCCATGAATGTCCATTGAGTGGGACTGTGGAAAAATAGAGTACTCATCCTGCAGAGATTAAATGATAGTTATTAAAGTCTAGAAGCAGCTCCAATCATTATTGCTTATTATTGAGACTGTAGAACATGAGAAGTCAAATCAAATGTATAATCCAACATACTGTCTATAATACTATAAAAACAAGTTCAATTAATTTAGGGGCAGGATAGTCTAGTGGTCTAGGTGTTGGACTCCCAGCCGTAGGGTCGTGGGTTTGAGCCCCAGAGCTGGCCTACCTGTAAGTATCCTTGAGCAAGATGCCTAACCCTGATCTGCTCCATGTAACACCATGCAATTGTAAGTCACTTTGGATAAAAAGCATCTGCTAAATTACCTAATTGTAATTTAAACTAATGCTCCATTTAGTAAAAACCTTACTTGTCCAGCTGTATCAACCAACTGTAGGTTGAAGTCTTGACCGTTGACAGAGACCATTTTGTTGAAGGCTGGGGAATAGAACAAACATGTTGGTTTATTTATTTGCACAAGAGGTACAAATTAAAGTTATGAAATAAGACGTATAGTAGACCCTCACCTATTGCAGATCAGTATTCAGTATATGAACAAAAACACAACACTGAATTTAGATAAAACCGTAAGATACGTTTGTTTTAATTTTAAATGACACATACTATTTTCGATTGTGGGGTCATAGGAGTCAACAAACTGTCCTTCCACAAACTGTATTGTAAGCGACGACTTTCCTGTATGGGTCAAAGCACATAACAGAGTTTAGATCGCAAAGGTGGCTAATTATATAGCCTAGTACAACATATGAACGCATGTACAAAGACCGTGCCACGATACCAAATCAATAGCAGCTATTAATTTATAGGCAATGCCAACAATGTATCTATATAAGGTGGAAATGCAAAGACGCCTGAATGACGTCAACCTGGAAAAGGGATTGGAATACAGATATCGTACTTGACCATTTAAAGAACTAAAGCTAA
>JAODLI010069594.1:0-13222 GCA_027575585.1 Percopsis omiscomaycus
GCAAAGTGCTTAAAATTTTAAGAGCTGATCTAGCAGAGTAGAAGGGAATTTTTTTTTTTTTTTTTTTTTTTTGGAGAGGGGGGAAATGGGGAGGATAGAATAGGTATTGTTTCTCGTGTATAATAACAGAAACCCTGGCCTGTTAATTAGCCAATATTAACTGAATATGTGGAGGGCAATGCACCTCCTATTTCAGTGACTAAAATCCCTACAAAAAAATTAAGAAAAACTATAGCAACTAATAAAAAAGTAAATCATCAACAAAGGGAATGAAGTACAGGCCACTAAAGAAAAGATAAGAGATCAAAACGGGGTTGTAACAGGATGAAGTGTGCTGAGTGGATGAGTCACTTAGCAATAAACACTTTATATTTCACACACCAACGTTACATTGTATCAACGACAAACAACAACCAACACCATTCCTCAAACAAACCCAGACATATACTGTAAATGGGTATATATACCACCACAACACAACAGGTGCAGTGAATGAATGTGAGTGATTGATGAATGGAAGTCCGGTGTGTAGGGTGCCCTGAAAGTATGGACGTCTGCACCGCCACTGGGTGCGAAGAGGTTAAATAGCATCTTAACAGGGATTTTTAGCATGTTGTCTCATTAGTTCTGTCATCAATGCAACATCAGGCTTACAAACTAACAAGATAGGACAAAAGGTACATTATCTTGAAAGCAGGCTGTTTGCAGAAAAAAACTTTTAAAAACTTTTAAATGAAATCCCAACAACGTTATGAGCGAAATATACATTGTACAACATACAATGACACAAAAAAATAACACTGTCACTATTGGTTTGGATCCATAGAAGTTTTGGTTTTACAATGCAATTTTCTTATACTCCAGATCTGAACACCCCAGAAATGTGACAAATACGTAGATATACTGTACAGACACATCTAAATAAAATTGATTATCATGGAAAAGTTCACTTTTTTCTGTAATTTAATTCAAAAAGTTAAACTTTCATATATTCTAGATTCATTACACATGAAGTGAAATATTTCAAGCCTTTTTTTCTTTTAATCTTGATTATTACGGCTTACAGCTCATGGAACTGAAAAATACAGCATCAATGCGGCGTCCATAAAGCTTGTCAGCAGAGGGAAGCATGAAGTGCTCTAAGATCTCCTGTTAGACAGCTGCATTGACTCTGGACAATAAAACACAGTGGACCAACACCAGCAGATGACATGGCACCCAAATCATCACTGACTGTGGAAACTTCACACTGCACTTCAAGAAACTTGGATTCTGTGCCTCTCCACTCTTCCTCCAGACTCTGGGACCTTGATTTCCAAATGAAATGCAAAATTTACATTAATCTGAAAAGAGGACTCTGGACCACTGAGCAACAGTCCAGTTCTTTTTCAGGAAACGTTTGAAGGTGTTTTGACTTCTCAAGTCGACATTTCTGTATCAAAAATTCTTTATTGTAATATTGTAATATTTTGAGATACTGTATTTTTGAGCTGTAAACCGTAATAATCCAGATTAAAACAAAAAAAGGCTTGAAATATTTCACTTTATGTGCAATGAATCTAGCATATAGGAAAGTTTTACTTTTTGAATTAAATTACGAAAAAAAGAGCTTGAATTTTCTTGCATGTATCACCTGTAAGCTTACTCTCTCTTTTTCTGTTTACCAGATTGTAATTTCCAAGTTTCCTTTTTCCTCAGTAGCGCATACCCTCACAGTGAAAAACTCAAACAGCCATCAACAAGAGTGTTGACAGGAGCCTGTCTGTTAGACATGTTTATAGGAAAGTAAAAGTTTTTTTGTGCAAATTCCCCGGGCTTGGTGTCATTTGCATTGGATTGTCGTGTCTCTGTTGGAACCACAGAAGGGACCTTGATAGCGCTCTCCATATGTTCAAACATTATGCAGTCACTTAAGTGATGAAAGATCCCATCACTGTTGCTGTTGTCATTGCCTCATTATAACCATAATAGAGGCAGTGCTTTGAGAGATGCACTGATGAGCCAGTATTTCATTGCCAAAGCCAAATATTTCAACAGCCAAAGATATACCTTTTACACACGATATATACTGTATGTAAATGTGACATAAAACTAATCAGATATATACTGCTCTACAAGGCTCAACTGTGCATATATGAGTAGAAATTGTGGGTTACATAATTTCTACGCAATCCGCCTCCTTACAAGTAGTGTCTGTAAATCTTAAAAGAAAATCATGTGTCATCATGGTTATTTGCAAAGGTCCTTTGAGTTAAATTGAGTACAAGTAAAAAGTGCCTTAAAGACACCTTTTGAAATCAATCAACTGGCACCCATTACTGACCACTGGCAAAAACAGAGCGAAATGCATAAATCGTTTTCCCCTTTTCTTTTTTTGCCAAGAGGACTTTCTCCACATGGGAATAGTCCCCTGTGGATCATACCAGTCGAAATATAAACCCACTCAGTTGATTAAATGTGTCAGTTATTACTTGGCCTTCACGGTGATAAGCTCCCTGGGGTGGCTTTTTTTGACAGCCTGTGGTTTTGATCTCTGGTTCGTACTCCATTACACATGAGCAGAACACCAGCAGATATACCTTAAGATTAAAGGATGTACATATCTGTGAATCACAGATGGTGTTACAAGGACTTGGAACATATAGAATTGAACCAAAATGCTAAACCTGTAACCTGTAAAGTACCAACCCTGGTTATATAGAAAGTAATAATATTTACCTTTCTAGAAGAAGAAATGAAAACTGCAAATGTAAATGCATTCCGATGGTACATTTATTTATATAAAAATATGCAAGAATATTGTACTGGAAGAGCCCGGAATAGAAAATCCACCAATCCCTACTAAAGATTAGAATAATATTTATTGGCAAGTAAGTTTGCACATACAAGAAATTTTGTATGGTGTGGTTGGAGCAGTAGATAAATTACAAGATAGAAGAAGACAGTAGAGCATAACGTTATATGGGGTAGCAACAGATGGGTGCAAATGTTCAATGTAAGGTGCTGGTTGTTGGTGCCTGATCACACAGTTGTACACACTTTTACTGAATATGTTGACACGACCATTGTGGACATATCCGTCTGCTTCAGAGACGAGTCCGTTGAGGGTGGTGTCATCTGCAAACTTCCGGAGCTTGACCGATTGGTGCCAGGATGTGCATTCATTCGTGCGCAGGGAGAAGAGAACAGGACGCAGCCCTGTGGGCTCTAGTTTTGATGGTCCGGGGATCTGAGATGTACTTTCCCAGTTTCACATGCTGCCTTCTGTCTTTCAGGAACGTTAAGTACAGTATGGTACAGTACAGTTAAGTACAGTACACATCCATGAAGTAGTATTTTAACGTTTCATTCTAAATTAGAAATATATTAATTTCAGTGTTTTCTGTTTCTCTGTGCTGGGTTGATGTATGGCGGTGCTTTGCTGGAATTTTGCTGACATCCAACAAACAAACTGCATAAACTCAAAAGAACCAATAAGTGTCAGTTGGCTCACCTTAATATGTGCCACAACACTCTCATGTCACTTAGGGTATGTACATGTCCAGACTGTCTGTTTTTCTATGCAAAACTATTTTTCTAAAAACCTGAGACATCCCATTGGACTATTCTGTTTATATTACAGGCTATATGGGTAGTGGCCAATACAATTTGAACACTATTATTTAATAAGGTGCAAGTGTGATTCGTTTTTCACCATTCAATAACTACAAATACACGCAATAAAATCACTGTGTCATGTTATACCCCAGACTGCAATTATTACTCTGAAAGTCCATTGTCTCACTTTTTTTTTGGTTTCTCATAACATCATAAGGTGTTATAAAGCTGTTTTTGAACAGCTTGTGTCCAGCAAGTGACATTTAAACCACGGCACCCTTGGGGAAGGGTGTTCATTAAAGCCCGTTTAAATTGATAAAACTCTATGACATACTGTTGAGTACTGCTATGTTCCTGTACTATATTTTGGGGAATTTGTTATTAGCAAGCACTGGGAGATTTTGAACACATCTCTTTACTTGGATAACGTAAAAAGCTAGTTCTGGTTTCTTTTTAAATGATCTGTTTGCACTTAAATTTTGGTAGATACATATCAATACTCTCAACTCTTTTGTTAATCTTAGCAAAATGTCAACTTGTGTTCAGAAACTGGTGTTTTTTAAATGAATGATGACATAAACACCTTTTGGTAATGGACTCAGAGGTTTGGACCCCACTTTATGTAATTTATGATTTCAGTTCAACTTTCCTTTCCCTTTAAATGTGACATAAAACTACTCCAGTTTTTGAAAAGCTACTTCTTGCTAAGTCATCTCAATGATCAACACCCCATTGAATAGGGAACAAAGAATTCTTGGAGTCTTGAAGCAGATTTTTGATCACCTCACCTGAGGGGTTTGAGATAACACAGGCCTCTAATCACATAAGACTATCAGAAAAGAGACTGTAACATGCAGGCAAACTCCATTCCTTTTTCATTTTAATATTCATCTCTCATCTTCACATCTTCACACTAGTCAGCAAGGGTTCAGTTCCCCCAATTCAATAGTGAACTCCCCGAAGGTTTTTGTTACTTTAATTCACTAGTGTATCGTTATTGTAATTATTAAATTCTTTTTTTCATGAAAAGCGAAAGGCAAGATTACTACCTTTTCACAACCACAGCCACTGGCAGCGGATGGGAACTGTCATGGGCTGATTAAATTTCCCTAAGACATCTCAAAGGCACTCTAGGACAGGTTTGTACCCATCTCTCTCTCTCTCTCTTTCTCTCTCTCTGTCTGTTTCTCTCTCACTCTCTCGAGCTGGGTTTCCATTGCAGGTTTGAGCAAAATATAAGCAATACTTTTAAAAAGTCGACCAAACAAATTGTGAATGGTCGGTGTTTCAATTGAGTGATGTTATGCGATTAAATGTGGGTTTTCTCTTCTCGCAATAGTCATTCCAAATAAACATGGCGACGAACTTCCAAGACATAAGTGTCGACAGTGATTTCAATCCCATCCACCGCAACGAGAGTATAAAATGCACGCAGTTACAGAAAGGCAAGCCCCTTTATACCTGGCAGCAGCCACGTATCCAGGATTTTTTTGGAATGTCATGTGACTTAAATGAGAAAATGTGATTCCATTTCCATTTTTCCGAAATATTGTTTTATCGAATTTCTGAAAAAACACTAAACTTTTTTGCGATATTTGGGAGTATTTTCGAAATTCACCCATTTCCATTACTTGTTTTTAGTTCGCAATTTTAAATTGCGCATTAAGCTGGATAATGGTAACGTGGCTTCTCTCTCTCCCCATTACACTCCCAGTGCACATTCCCTTCATTTCTACACACAATCCATCTGCCGTTCTAAACCCTGTTTTGTCAAGAGTTAGCTGCCCAGCCCCAGGGATACAGGCAGCAGGCACCACAGGCTATTATTAATCTTGTTTGTTTCGCTCGTCTCATTTTTCATGCAATAGGAGTACAAGATACCCTGTAGACCTTCCCTTTCACGGGCGTAATCAATGATGTATGTAAGTGCAGATTATCATCGAGACCTGTAGTGAGGTGGCTGTGAGGTCGGGAATCTTACAAAGAGAAGCTTCAGTCTATCTTGTCCTTTTCTAACAATTCATTGTTGGTCCTTCTTTTCAATCAGTGCACTTATGAATGTAGCAGGAATGACACATACACATGCAGGTTCGTTTATTATCAATTTTGACAAACAAATGAAGAGCGATCTCGGAAGGGTCTGGCGTGGAGCCTACCCTGTCCGTGCTCCGTTCCCTCGCTCTACTCTCCTGCTCTGCTTTCAAAAGGGAGACAGGTGATTAGTAACTCCCCACACCTGCTCCCAATCCCAGGTGGTCCCGTGAACCACGCCCCCAACACACTCTCTCTCACAGACAGCACTAAAACATACACACCTCCATTCAATATTGTCTATTGAATGGAGACTAATCTATTCATACACTTTGCACTAGGACAATTTCATATTGCTACCTACCAATGGACCACTGTAAAAGTCTTTCCATATGGGAAGAGTCTATACATATCGTGTATATTTTGTTTTTGGTACTTAACGGGACACATCTCAATTTGTGTCTGAAATTACCCTTGTGGTTGAAACCAGCATTGCAATAAACGTTGTGGTTTTGGTTTGAAACTATTGAAAAGTATTCAGAGGGTTCACATTCCTCTCTACTCCTGAGCCTACAACACTTATATCACATAATCAGCGAGCTAGGGCAGACATTTTGGGTTCTGGGGGTGCTATAACGCAATCGTGGAGTTTATCTTTAAGTTTGTTGCTTCTTGATTGTTCTGTCTATAGTTCATTAGTGCACCAGCCTCCACCATTAAAATAAAGGGCAAAATAAATTGGATTCTTAAGATCTAAAAACAACAACAGTGCTAGCTGCTAGCTACCACTGACAAGTTTTAGAAGTAAACATCTCATTGCACTTAAATAAATATCAAGGAGCAGGCTTTCTGATAACATGAATCTATAGTTTGAACCGAGCCATTTTCCATTAGGTTTACCCAGGCCATTGTCAAAAACGCGACATTTACTACTGTATATGATGATGATGACAAATACTCACAAATATGTATAAAACACCCTAAAAGGTTCCAAAATACGGCTTCACTTTCAATACACGTCATTTAGCAACACTCGCCATGCCCATTAAATGCAGCCAAGTATTTGAAAGTAGTTCAAGAACGTTGCAATATGGGGCTGCGCTAACAGCAGCGCATTTGGTGTAGTCATGATGTACTCAAAGGCCTTCATCTAACTGGCCTTCAACCAGATTGAGGGATTCTCCCTGTGTACTCAATCAATACCAAACATTCCCACCTGTGTTTCTCACATCATTGAGATCCGATCTGGAATCAATCCCACAGTGGTGACTTTTATACCGTTGCTGACCTCATCTATTTTCCATCACATTAGCATCAAACTAATTTAGCCTCACCCCCCAGAAGACTCACAGAGATATGGACACTTCAAATTACTAAAAAATATTATGAAAATTACATTGTATTTATGAAGTCTACTATAGCTCCACACTCAAAATTTAGTTTCTCAAAATTATGTATTAAATTAATGATGGAACCAAATTTAGTCAAGTTTTTGTCAAGTAGACCACAGCAAAGTTACTTCTCCTGGCTTTATTATTATCTTTTTTATTTAGCTGGTGCACATTTTTGTTCAGAATTACCCTTGTGGTTGTAACCAGGGTTGTTTTGGTTTGAAATGTCGTGAGCATCATAGCCTCGTGAGACCATCCTGATACGTTGATGTCGTCATCTTTAAAAATCTCCAGCTGACCGCTGATTGACGGACAATTTTCCTTACGGGCGACAAATGCTTTTGTATTGAGGGATTCCAGACTGATAGCTGGAAGGGTGGTGTAATTTGAGTATGCAGGACTTTTTAAGAAATGTATCACTTTTCTATTGTAGACCTCTTCATAAAACACAATATTAGCCCACAGCAAAGACTCAGATAGTATGCAAGTGTTTTCAGTTTGACCAGGTTGAGCATTTGAAAATTTAGTTTGGTATTGTTTTTTTTTATTGTTGTATACCATTGTTCTTGTTGGTGTTACTGGCAAACCTATTTGCCAGAGAGCTGAGACTGAATTTTAACTTCGCAGTGTTTCATCTGTTTACTAACATTTCTCACTGTGTTTGCAGTAATCCACCCCATGTGAAGTTTTAAGCATAATGCCTCATTATAGCACATCTGTTCACGACCCTGGTGTGATTGCTCCCATAACCACTGCCAGATACAAGCACAAGAATATGAATAAAGAAGGGATTTAAACAAAGCACTGACATTTCCCAAAGCACCAAAACGTGTCCTTCAAATGAATAGAGGACCTGAGCAGCTTCATCATAGCATCATAACATTGTAGTTCTGATGCCAGCACGGACACAATAGAGATTGGGTTGGGGAATATAGCTTCTATGCTGTAGAACTTGGGCTTTTATTGAATCATTGCTATATGTTAAAAACATTTGGAGGATTTTAGAAAAAAGACATCCATCTTCCTCAAGGTCAACATTTTAACGGCAGGAATTGAAGTACATCTTAAAATATAGGCAAGGGTCTTTCTGCTATTTCAAAGAACGGGTCGAGATCAATGGATGATTATGAATTTCTGTCAAGCCCGAAGACATAGACGTGATCTGTCAAAGGACATTATGTCAGTAAACTGCTGTTTTGTACTTTAGCTGTATGTATTTGTTGTATTTTCACTATAATGTAGTTTTTCTGTTATTTGTCATTTTGTAATTATGTGAAGTAGCCTATTCACATTTCAGCTTGAATGCCATGTATTCATAACACAAATAGAAAAATAGTACCTAAATTGTTAAATCTGTAACAATGCGTAATGGAGTGGCGAGTGTAGGCGGGAGCCAGAGGAAAAACGCAGGCAGACGTAGAAACGGTGAGCGCATAAAGTGTAATTTAATATGGAACACAAAGTACAGGTGAGCAAAACAGCAATACAATGACCAACAGCACCTAGTGCTGTTATATATAGTGGAAACTATATAGTGTCCATAATCAACTAAGGAGGCGCACCTGTGTGGGGCTAATCCCCCGCAGGTGCGTAGCCAGGATGGGAGGCACGGAGCGTGCACGTGCACGTGCACGCCGATCGTGACACAATCATTGTGTGATTTGAAACTTCCGCTTGATATAATAGAGAAAAAATACAATATAACATAATAAGTATAGATCATTTTGTGTGTGTGTGTGTGTGTTGGTTCTCTATTCAGAGGCAGCGTATTGTTTCACGAGGCATACAACATTCAATGAGCTGTATCTCTAGGCCATGTACCTGTGTAAATTACCTCAGGAAAGATTTTAATGAACATTTGGAAAATAAAGCTTGGGAAGATTAGGTCCCTAGGAATGCATTAATTGTTTAAAAGTATTCTGTAAATAAAGATCAAAGTTAGTGCTGAAAAACATCTTTATAATTTATCAAATATAATTTATACTGTAACAATCAGAATTCAGTTTAGCCTTTAATGAATTACAGACATGGTATAATATTAACTACTTCTGTATTCTCATTATGCCTTGGACACTTTTCTTTTGCAGCCCAATGGCAGAAATAAAGTAATACTAAATATGTTAACACCCCCCAAATACACACACTACGTAGCAGGCCATTTTTACTCAATAAAAGGGTGGATATTTTTACTTTTTAAACCAAAAACCTGTCTGTTCTGTCTTGTTCCACTAAAACACAGCATATTCCGTCCAAAAAACTGAATGATGTAGTCAATGGAAACCATTAACCATATACTGTATATTATTTTAAATGTTTTTAATTGAGATAAAGAGAATATTTTTGCACAAATACAATTTCTGTAGGCTACTGTTTTAATCGCCCAATAAAATATTTTACCTGCAGTTTCCAGGTACCAAAAAGGAAACAGCACACGAGGGTTAAAAATTGCCTTGGAAAGCTGCATATGATAACAATTTAATGGTAAAACATTAATTGTGAATTGCTGATAGAATTGAAATTGGTCTTCCAAAGTCACAGGGAAGCCAGCAGCACAACATGAGATGTGTCCAGGGAGGCTGGGCAGAGAGCAATGTCTACTATTTTAGTACGTCTCTTCTTGAAAGTATCTTTTTTGTGCATAATATTTCCTATTTGGAAGCAGTAGTCAAAATCCACTCTGCCTAGGGTTTCCCAACCACCTTATTTGCTGCATTTCAATCAAACCATCAAGCATTTACCCCCTCAGTTTGGATCATACTGGGAGATGAAAATACCTCAATCAACCTTGGATGCAAACCAAATATCCACTTCCTGGTCCCCCTGAGGCAGGTTGTTTCAGTCCAAGGGCTTCTAAATCAAAGGCAGAAAAATACCTCACATTGCATTCATTTAATAACATTTCTCAATGGGCAGCTGGTGAATATCCAATGTTTCTTTTTTTTTAGGGACACTTAATGATTTGTGTCAAGAGCTGCCCTTATGGTTGAATCTAGCGCTACAAAACTGTAACACAATTGTGGAGTGGACCTTTAATTTCTAATAAATGCTAAATTCTGAATGAGCGAATAAGAGATTGAGGACTATATCTTTAAGGCTGTATTACAACCTCAAACCCTTTCACCACACATACTCTTATTTGTATATTCATTGACATAACCGAAGACTTGCTTAGCACACTTTATCAAAGGGACAGTTGCTTTTATTCTGGAATTACCAGTACTCCAGGAGTCCAGAGACAAACCAAGCCACCACTTTGACTATGGGTGAGGCTAAGTCTGGGGTCAATGGGAAAGTGGACAGCTGTGCTGCTTCTTGGCAGACTGTCAACCTGCTTGTTTTTCTGCCTGCATGCTACCTCTGACCTGGTCTAGTGTGACTCGCATTTCTAATGAGAGTCACAGTAGAACATCATCACTCGTGTATTCACTGGAGCAGTTGCTGGAGCAGTCGTTGGAGCAGTCGCTGGAGGAGTCATGAAAGATTCATTATTCATACAGTAATATACAGTAAGCCACATTATACTAATTACTAACATCTTGAAATAGGTTGCTTCTGACAATGGGCTCTAGTTTCCGGACAGCGCAAGGCCGGCGGTAGTGCTAACCCAGACATATTGACAATTTAGTTAGTTAGTTAGTTTGCTAATTTCCCGGCAGACCATGACATCGCGTGTGCCAAAATGGATTTGGGGGCGCAGTAGAGGGTGGGTCAGTCAAAATCAGGCGGCGAGGGCTAGTTTGGTGTCAAATAAAACCCAAAATTGCGCTAGATTCTCCACCTGGTCAGACCACGGCATTGTGGGGTAGTTTCTGGGCTTCAGGTGAAGGTGCACTAAGCACAGACTTATCCAAAATATCCCTGTGTATGTTATGTTGGCCTATTTCGTGAATATTTACTAATATTTTGTGACTACTGTCCTTTTTAATCACAAAACAAAATATGTGCACGTGTTGGGCCCGTTTACCATCGTACCGAAATTAGCAAAAAAGTATTGGCCACAACTTAGATCGACTTGTACCGTGGACTTGTGCCATGCGCCTTTACTTGCGCCTGACCAGGAAACTAGGGCCCATTATGCGTCAGGCTGCAGGACCGCTGCAGAAAGCTTATTCATTGCGGCGCCAGGACAGAGAAGAGTCTGGACTGGGCAGCGCGACTCTTACACGCAGCTCGTAGCGACGGAGCACTGCTACCTCATAGCACTAATCCCACTAACAATCCTTTCTATCTATCTATTATATCCTCCTTTCCTCCCTTTAACCCTCTACAGTCTTGGGCTATTTTGGACGTTTTTGAATACTTAAAAAAAAGAAATTCCTTCTTTCTACTCTGTTAGATCAGAATATGAAGCACTTTGCAGTTAGCAATTATTGACGGTTTGAGGAGTGAATTTTTGATTATTGCAATTATTAACTGTTTTTGAGGAGCGAATGATAAACTTTCGAGTAATGTTGAGCAAATACATAGGTGAAGTAACCTTGTTACATGATGTTGCGCTTATTCTAGGAGAATGTTATCTGCTTGCAAAAACTGGCGGTTAACCAGTTCAACTGTTGACAAATATACTAATTGTAATTCGCATTGGATAAAAGCGTCTGCTAAATGCTGTAAATGTAAATGTAAATAAAATCAACTTAACACAGGATTTCAATAGTTTGCGATGCTGGTATGCAACAAAGCACAAAGCACGGACGGTTGTTTAGCGGTATGTTTTACCGACTTCCAACTTCACACAAGCTCAAACGCACGTTAGGCATCAGTGGTTTCCCACTTCCGACTTTCCACCTCTGACTAAAACCGAACGCAGCATTAGTTTCAGATGTGACGCAAAGGATTGTTATCTCTTTATACGTTGCCCCTCCCCACCTTTAAATAGTACTCCATACACTGTGACAGAAATATGCACAATCTCACGCTAAGAGGATTGCTAAAGCAACCAAGGGTAAAAAGATTGGTGGCAAGCTGGTGTATCCCATTGAATATACAAACCCTGCATCAGGTAAAGCCGTTTATGTGATGATTTGGTGAATAAGCTATTTATCAAAGAAAATCCAGATGATCCAGGAAGACTTAGGCTATTCACAAAAAATGTATCTGGAACTTCTATAATACCTTGTTTTTATTTTACAATGAATTATGCTTGGAAAATATGCATTACATTTTATCCCACCTATGCAACAAACATCTCAATGTCAAGCTTACCCTCTCTCTCACAGATACATACATATGCATATTGAGAACACATTTTAAAGTAATGTGTTTCAGTGGTAACTATCCAAAATAGGAGAGGTAATGAGAACAGATTTCAGCATGTATTGCAGATTTGTCATTTTGCTAGCATTTGCTAGCTCATTTCCAGCATAGGATAGCATACTGTCACGGAATGTTCTGGATGCTCAAGGGCATGCTGGCAAAGTTACTTTGTACACTTCAGTGATGGTAAAGCAATCTCAAAGGTTCTTAACATCTTATTGCAAAGTACTATTGAATAACTGAGTTCAGCATGCATGATGGCTGCACACATTATCTTTCTGCATCACTTTGAAAAACAAAATAAAAATTCCTCGCTAATTAGCCCATCATATAAAAGAAAACATGTTTGAGTTGATGTTTTTCAGCACCAGTTTAATGACAAGCCGTACACACAACATACTGTACAAAATGGTGAAAGTCAAAGTCATTACTGTAGCTAACAGTTAGAGCAGAGATCCTATAGCGAGCTTCTATCTTTATGCATAATAATCATGATGGGATCATGATGGCGCCATGTTACACCCTTTCATTCAAGCATAACATCACTTACAATGTTAAATTATTTCTCACACTACTCGTGTCGCTGCCCATATAAATGCTCTGTTTGGTTGTTTTGAGACATGCAATGGACGCTTGTTTTCTTAGTGATTAAGCTGTGATGAAAAGCATGACCAGCTCTAATGAATTCCTCTATATGGAATCAAACAGTGTGTCCAACTGACTCCTGGCGATAGTTTAGCAAGCTCCTTCAAAACTTGAACTGCTCATTTGGTTGGCAGCCGAATTTGTGGTAAAAATATTATATTACAGTTGTTAAGGTTATAATTCCTCCAGGAACCTCAAATTTCCCTAGCTCACTGTTTGTGCTTGAAAGACTATGCAAAAAAGTGCACATGACTGTGTGTGTGTGTGTGTTTGTGGGGGGGGGGGGGGGGGGGTAGATAATGGTG
>JAODLI010069605.1:0-14336 GCA_027575585.1 Percopsis omiscomaycus
ATCAAATGAATTGCTCAGAAGAAAGTAATCCCTTAATCTTGACAAAAGCTCAAATCCAGGGCATGAAAAGCCCTCGCGCTGCCAGGCATTCTTTTATTAGGCCTTGCTGTTTTTGACAGTCACACACACACACGCATAAACACACACAGGAGCTCCACTTCAGAGGCTAAGTACTGCTGCCAACATTTTTGGTGAGCAAAGTGTATTATTTCATTGAGGCAGTTAGAAGGAAGCTAGGCCTCTTAGCTTTGAAGAAAAAACAGAGCACAGTTAAGCTAGTTAACTCCCCAACACACACACAAACACCGTTCTATTGCACTAACGAAGCGTGGCGCAAAAATACCACCGCGCGTGTAATACATCTGCTTCCCACCAGGTGTCACCGTAGTCAGAGCCCGCAGGCATGTGCTTATGCCGTGTTGCGTGCGTGTATGCGCGAGTGTGTATTATTGACTTGCAGACAAGCACTCTCCCCTCACAGTGCTCTCAGCCGCCTGCTGTGGAGCCCAGTCGATATATTTGCTGTAGCCGTGGGCTGGCGCTAATTGCATTTGACAGAGCATAGGAATGAATTTGTGTCTAGCTTTGGTAGAGCTTAAGATAAAGCGTCGGCGGTGTGTAAGCGGGCAGGCAGGAAAAGCTCTGTACTTTGGCCTGCTTTCCTCTCTCTTTTTACACTCCTGTACTGTACCTGTAAAGCTTTTAAGGACAGCCTCAAGCCTCACAGCAGTTAGAATACAGTAGCTATGTTTGTCCATCCGCTAGATAGGAGTGTTTCACTCATGAGTGGGCTATACAAATGTCCAAAAGCCCCAGGCTCACCGAGCAGTGAGCAGTGCACTCCTGCCCACGCTAGTGTCCCCGAGCAAGGCACATAACTCCCAGCTGCACCGCTCTTTGGTAGTCTATGGTAAACAATCGAGATAAACAATCTGATGGAACAACACTGTAAATAACATTTACTAATATTTTGTCAAAGTTTAAGATTATAGCTTCAACAAATGTGAATTGTTAGAAAGAGCAACTGTCAATCCGGCCCCCTCCACACACACACACACACCTGCTTGATGGTGAAGTCGTTGATGAGGTGGTGGTTGTGCTCGTTCAGGTTGCAGTGCAGGGACACACAGTCGCTCTGGTACAGCAGGTCCTGCAGGGTGTAGACTCGCTGCACGCCCAGCGAGCGCTCCAGCCCGTCCTGCAGGTAGGGGTCGTAGAAGATCACGTTGAAGCCGAACACCTTGGCCCGGACGGCCACCGCCTGCCCAGAGCGACCTGGAAAGGACAGCCAAAAAGAGGTTGAGGCTCAGTTATGTACAGCAGCTGCGTGCTTGTTCATTTACCGGGACATGGATTTAAAAAACGGTGGAGGACAGGTTTCCGAGGTTGCATTAATCTCTTGTGAGGTTTATTGAAACCACCATAAACACAAAATCAACTGGCAGGGCAGGCACGCCCACCAGTGGCAGGGCAGACACGCCCACCAGTGGCAGGGCAGACACGCCCACCAGCGGCAGGGCAGACACGCCCAAGCGACGACTACAAAGCGACTTGGCTACAACAAGCTACAGAAATCGCTGGCGTTGTGAATGCAGGGTTAGCATCCCTGTCCAGTCCAGAGGAAACAGCATGTGTGGACATGACTGAGATATGGAATAAGAAACTGAATCTGAAATGTGAAGGCCACTTTCTGGCTGCAGCTATATCACGTGTACACAAACACACACACACACACACACACAGCAATTTCTGCGCCTGTGCGTCTCCGCTTGCGTGGGCAAGGCGGCTGAGTGAGAGAGATGGCAGAAAGACGAGGTTGTGTCTGTAGCCGCTGTTGAATGGGATCAATAAGTGTCCTTTACGCTCCCGTGGTCCCCTTCCCTGTGATGGAGCATTATAGCCTGCCCACTGGGAAAACCCCTCACTCACTTACACACACACACACTTTTAACTGTGATTTTTCACCATTTCTGTGAGTATCTATGAACCGTCTCTGGCAGTAATTCATAGTATCCTGTGGCTGCACTGTTGAGGGTCGTATTTTGTGAAGGTGTGAACAATGAAGACTAGGCTTCGACATTCGCACAAAAAAACAGTACTGTTAAATTTGGGTTGCGGCTATTTTGTTGCCGATATTAGTGTTTAGCGTTTACTATTTACTACGAGGAAAGCGCCCCATACTTCTCTCTGGCCATTTAATAACACTAATAGAGAGGAAGTTAGACTAGACAGTGTACCGAGAGAACAACCCAGATATTTTTTGATCTCTAGTTCCCCACCACAATGACATACAGTATGTGCGGAGACAATTTCTGTCCAATTCACTCCCCATTTCCTTTCTTCTAGTGGCCTCTCCAGGGCTCTTTTGTAGTCTCCCGACTGTATGGATGTGAGGAGGGAGGCAGAATCGGTTTTTGTTTTCTTACTTAGCATACCTTTAAAATTCCTCCCTCAACACTACTGTGCTAACTATGCGGTCTGCACGCAGTGTTCAAGGGCGCTGTAATAGAAGAATAGCCGGTCCATTTTGTAAACAAGCCCACTCTGTAAAATGTACGCTGCCTAAAATAGTCTGTGGCCTTGGACGAGGGCTTTCACTGAGAATTTCTCCCCGACAGAGAGAGTGGGTTATGCGGATGTGTGTGTGTGCAGTGTTCACACACACACGGCCTTACCGAGCTAAGTGCCTCCTCTCTCGAACGGATGAGTGGGTCTGATGAGTCACCGCAGGTTCTCGACCGCTCCTGCCTGGGTCAGGGTGACGGCAGCCATTTTCATTGTTCGAGGATATTGTTTTTCAAGATTTGTCCCAATTTTCTCACGGTGAATCACTGTGTTTTACACCAGATTATAACTAGTTTGCATCCCAGGTCACTAAGCCCTCTCTCACCCCCCCCCCTCCCAGCTCACTTTGCTTCCTGTCTGTTCGACCGCGTTAGCTAGCTGATGCTAGCTGATGCTAGCAGACGCTTTTCATGTCAAGAGGCTGAGAATTATCCTTTTTATTTACTCTTCATTCGCTCTTCACAAGCGAACTGTGGACAGGGACAACAAAGATGATGGTTGACACACAAAGCCAGCAAGTACGTACACACACACACACACACACACACACCCGCCCACACCCAGCAGTGGGCTTGTAAACCTTTAGAGAGAAAGCAGCAGGGCTGTGTGTATGTGTGTATGTGTGGTATGCCACCCCCACCCCACCACACAGGGCTATTATCTCCAGTGTGCCCGCCACCCCGGTGCTCCCTGAAAGTCCTATTCTCAAAGCCAGCGCCACTGTCTGGGCACAGGGACACTGGGCAGCAGCCCGGCGCCAATGGGGAGGGGGGCGTGTGTGTTTGTGGACCGGGGGTGGAGGGTGGAGGGTGAAGGGTGGGGGGGGGGGTATGTGGAAACAGAGATAAGGTGCTACTTTGGAATGGGTTGTGAGAGGAGAGAGAAACGAGAGCATCTGTCAGTCCGCAGAGCGCGCACACACACACACACACACACACACACACACACACACACAATACACACACAATACACACACACACACACGCTCACAAGGGCCCTGATTATGGCAGGGTACGGCGGCGAGGGAACAGGAGACAGAGGGGGGCTGGAAAGAGACGCGAAAGAGAGAGAGAGAATAATGGAGGTATAATGGCAGGCATTAGAGTGGGAGAGAGAGGCGAGGATGGAGAGAATGGCTGGCCTGCCCAGAGGGAGGCGGAGAGACAACCTTGAGATAATCTCCCGGACAGGGTTGGATGGGGAAGGGGGGGGGTATATAACCTTATCAGGGCCGGAAAACAGGGGGACGCATGTGTACGGAACAAGGAAAGCAAAGGAAGCGTGGGAGGATGCGTGAGTAGGAGGGAGGAAGGTTGGAGGGTAAAAAAAAAAGAAGAGCAAAGCGATAGTCTCAGGTTGATGATGTAGGGGGCAGGGGAGGTGTGACATGACAAAGAGAGAGAGGTGTTGCTTTTGTTAGCTCTGCCGAGGAGGCAATTTTCCCTTCTCGGCTTCTTTGTTTGTAAGAAGGATATCTCAAAAAGTTAAGGCACATTCTCATGAACTGCTTTAAACGACTGCTTTTAACGTGGGTGTGAATCCAGGATTTCTTTCGAAGACGGTTGCGGTAAATGCACATTTAGTGATGTCATTCAGTGTACACGGCACTGTTTTTATCTAGTTTTCTGCATTAGTATATGACGTTTTGTGCGAAACGAGAACACACGTCTGAAATGGTTTGCGTTTGAAAGGGTCAATTTGAAATATGAGAAGTAAAAAAACGGCATGGTCACATAATTATGCCTGTGGGGTTTAGGCACGGCCCTCTAATCCGCCTCCCTCTAACCCGCCTCCCTCTAACTGTGCTGAGTGAGCGGGGGAGGGGCATCAATAGAAGAGGTTGTGCAGGCGTGTCTTAGAACCCCTCTACCTTAAAGAGTTTTTAAATATGTGGTTTAGTTAGCCTTTAATTTGAACTTGACACAATACAATACAGTACAGCGTAAATGTGCTTCCATGTCCCATTTCGATGGTAAGTAATACTAAAATAAAAAGATAAAATAAATGAAAAGGTGTTTGGACTCACCGAAGCCGATGAGCCCGAGGGTCTCTCCGCGGATGCGCGCGGCACCGGACGCCACCTCGCGGATCTGCTCGACGCTCTGGACCCGCGTGCCCTCCCGGAGAGCCTGGTACAGCCAGGTGTTCCGCCGATACAGGTTGAGGATGTGGCAGATGGTGGAGTCGGCCGTCTCCTCCACCGCTGCTGATGGGATGTTGCACACGGCGATGCCTGGAGACGCACATACACAGAGATTTAATCAGTAGACATTAAGTAGACAATGTACACTTAGCTACACGTACACTTAGCTACATGTAATTAGCTACATGTCCAGTTAGCTACTTGTACACTTAGCTATATGGACAACTAGCTACATACAGCATAGCGAGGTACAGTTTAGTACAGTGATTCTCAAATAGTTGAAACCTGAAACCCCCAATAAGAAGCCTCATTGCTAGCGACAACCCACTATATACAACACCACTGAAATGTATGCATTTTATTAAATAAAGCCCCTACAGACAACTATTGACTTTTTTCTGCAATGTAGTGACATTTTATTAAAGCTAAATCATATTGGTTAACAAAACTAACTAAATGTAGTTTTTGTAGTGTGATTGTAGTGTAACTGATTGATGAGCAATTTATAATGTACTCAGCTCAATATATTCACTTAATCCAGCAATCTTGTCTGTAGTGGCTTTAATGTAACTTTAAAATCATATGTGACCCCCCTAAAAGCTGTTAAAACCTAAAACCCCCACTGGGTTTGACAAAACATTTATCAGCAAATGTATCGTAACTACAATCAATAATGTAATAAAATGCAGAAACCCTTCCCTAGCCATTATAAGGCAGCATTAAAGCATTAATACTGAATTCAAACTGTAGCCTGCAGTATTAACCCATCTTTGCTGTCATGGCTGAGCTCTTTTTCCACTGCCCTCGCTATTCTCAAACATTCTCACCTCACTTTATCTTTGAGTGTCTCTGGGATGTCTCTGTTCAATCAATGACCTCCTTTCTTTTCCCTGACAACAGCCAGCATGTCAGCGCTGCCTATTCCAGACACAATATCTTTTGACTCCTGTTGCGATGGCAGGGCGCGTTTAGCGAGTGGGTGGCAGTCAGACAGACGGCGGTGGAAATGGAGGCTTTGCCGACTGTGAGGGGCCGTTGGAGCCTCCCGACTGAACAGTGAACTTCTCTACCGTCTCGCCTCATCTCCTCTCCTCTCTGTCTGCATCTGTATGCCTTCTCTCTCACTCTGCTCTGGGCTATCAGTAATATCACAAGCACAGCACACTAGCATGTAAGTGTTAAGCACTTATACCCACAACGCCACTTATGTACACATTTACACTGTATGTACACACTTTGACACTCTTTCTTACAATTTTCCATTTGGTCATTTAGCAGAAGCTTTTTATCCAAAGCGACTCAGTGAGTACAGTGACAAGTGTTAAGGAGCAGGTAGGGGTTAGACATCTTGCTTAAAGATGCTTACAGGTGGGCTGGGCACGTTTGCGATCGAGCTCACAACCTTTCGACTGGGAGTTGGTCGACCCTAACATGTCCTGCCCCGACATAAAAAAGGTTCAAACCTATATAATACATTTGAACTAATTGGGAACCTACCACAAAAAAAAAGGCCATGAAAAAAAGAAATTAAACGGAAAAATAACAGGATGTATGATGTTCAATTAAAAAATGTCAATTTCAAACTTAATAATTCACTCAGAGGTTGAACTCTGAAACTAGATAGTGTGTAGTCTCGTGTGACTTTCGACACAAACACACTTCCACATTCTCTGACCCTGCCTGAGGCATCGCTGTGTTATGATTATTACGGTAATACAAATTCCTGGTGGTCGGGGGAGGAGCTCCTACCCAGCTCTCCGGCGGCCTTGATGTCGATGTTGTCGTAGCCACTGCCGATGCGAATGATTATGCGCAGGGCCTTGAATTTCTCCAGGTCCTCTCTGGTCAGGGTGATGGTGTGGTACATCATAGCTCCCACTGCCTCATTCAGGACCTGTGAACACACACACACACACACACACACACACACACACACACACACACACAGATAAATGTATTCATTCAATGTCATTCAGTTCACTAGTCCATTGTTTCAGTTACTTACTAAGTCGACTGCTGATGGATTGGTGATTATGGGAACCCATGACAACCACAAGATCACATTCCCCGTGAGAGGAGTCATGAAAATCACATGTCTGAGACATGACTTGAGACACATAAGCATTAATTCATACGGGAACAATAAAAGACCGTCACAGCAGTGACACACTGTCCCTTTTACAGAGCTAAGTCGGAACTGGAACAAATCATTAGGCTCCAAGGGATGGCGAATGTGCATGGTCATCAAAACTACGTCCATACCCAGAGGGTCTTCACGGCAAATGGAAAAAGCTAATTGAAAGAGGTCAAACCAGCGGTTGATCCTAATCTTTTATATGGCATACGCCATTATAGACATAGGGCCCTATTTTAACGATCTAAGCGCACTGTCTAAAACGCAGAGCGCAAATGCATTTAGGTGGCAAATTGTCGCAGCGCCAGGCCCATGGTTCAAAAGCGTTGCACTTAGTCTCTTGATTATTCATGGGTGCAACACGCAATAACCCAGTGTCATCTCCCATTCCCTTTAAATGCCAGGTGCGCTTGCACCTTGGTGGAGTGCTATTTTAACAGTGGATTTGCCGAGTAGTAAGAAAGAACGCCTCTCTACGTGCTTTCACTTTGCGCGCGAGCAGACCATCTACCTCCCAGTAACCCTAGGATAGGGCGTACCCCAATTTATGAAACACTGGTTTAATTGAATAAAGAAAATTAAAGTTAGGATTTTATTCATTATTTAATGAATAAATATGGTGCTGAATAAAATAATAAAGTAGCCCATTACTAAAATCAACTTGTAAGTCACTTGAATTTAATTTTATTTGAAAGGTTGAATTGAATTTAAAGGTTTTAATTCTTAAATATATTCTAGTCCAAATATATTAAACCACATTCAAATTTGTTTTTTTTCCACGATCCAGATAAGAGGCCGCAGACAGCTCTCCGCCTGTCATATTATCTTACATCTAAATGAATACACTTGAGACACAAATTTGCCTAAGGGTTGAAAATTGGAACTCATCCAATCTCTTGGGGGATTAAAACAAAAAAGAAATAGACTCTTTCATTTGATCCCCCTGCTGAAGCGCCTCTCTTCTGCCCACTTTACATAGGCAAGGTGACCTGTACTGTGATTCCTCTGGATGTGGATCTAACCACACTCCCCCAATATCAGCAGTGGCCCCAGTCAGCGCTCCATGGTAAATAACAGCTCCGCATTCACCCCCTAGCCAAACCGCATTAGCTTTCCCCTGATTAGCAGATTAGCCCCGAAATTTCCATACAGCTTTTATTAACACCATGTCCAGGCCGGGCCTCCGAGACACTAATTCAAGGTTAAAGCAGTCCTTAACGCACCTCTCTCTCGCTCTGTCTATCTCCCCCCCTCTCTCTCTCTCTCTCTCTCTCTCTCTCTCACACAATTTTTCTTTTCTGTCTCCTTGCGAGGACCTAGCCTGGAGAAGTGGTGTTGTTCGACAGAAAAAAGCACATTTGTTAGGACTGCTTGGTCTGCTGATAGGGTTTGTGTTTGTGAACGTAGCCTATTTAAATAGAAACTCTGACCTAATCTGTCCAGCCCCCCCAGCCCCCGCTCCCAGAAGAATGAGATGCCATTTGTTTCTCTTGTGTGTCATTTGTAACACTGGGCCTTTTTTGACATGGCGCAAAGGTCTCCCCTGCTGAGTGTGTGTGTGTGTGTGTGTGTGAATGTGTGAATATGAGTGCATGTTGAGTTGACATGCGGAGTGAGGAAGGGTCACAATGTGTGTGTGTGTGTGTGTACGACTCCATGGCTCGGTGGGGGGAGATTTTATGGCTATGAGATCATTGCATTGTCGTAGTTGGGACGAGGGCTGGCTGTAAAATGCGGAGAACGGACATCGTCCACCTGGCAGGCCACACACACACACACACGCAAAGCAGATAAATCTTAGTCTTATATCTAGTGTTACCAGTATAGAATTTTAGCACCCCAATTAAGTCACAACGTCCATAAGCCTCAGTCGATATCTCTGTCGCTCCATCAACATTCACAGAGTCCTATTAACCCGCATCCTCCCTTTCATCTACCCTTCAGAACCAAAGTGGCGTTAAGTGGTGCGATCAATAAGAGATTAGAGCCTTCACCTGGATTCCCCCCCCCGTCCGCCTCGTTCACAGGAGGAACAGGTGTTGATCATATTGGCAACGCACGGACCTGTAGGTCTTAACATGGCGCTAGCAGGGAAGTGCAGAGACAGGCGGTGTGGCACGTAACGGAGCAGTGTTGAATGCACGCCATATGGGCTGACATCCAACTCTTATGGACCATATGTGAATTTTCTTACATTTTTTTTACAAACTGGTGCAGGCCACGACCATGAGAAAGACTGGGGTGTTCGGAGGGGGAGGGGCGGAGAGCGGTGACCTTGGATGAAGGTATCAGAGCGCCATTTGCGGATTCGGTCGCGACTCGAAGCGCGGACACAACTCCATCTCACGCGTCCGTACAGGGGACTCGGCCCGCTTGGCCTCTTGGCCCTGTGCTCCCCAGGCCCGGTGTTGAAAGGAGGGGTGCGCGGCAGATGGCGTCTCATTGCGGCGCACCATCCTCTCCGTGCCGGCGACAGGAGAAATTGGGACATTTTTTCGATCAGCGGCGCTCCTCCCGAGTAAGATAACGCGCCGACTTATTACGGCAAACTGCTGAATATGCCGGCGCGGTGACATTACAATCATGTTTCCTCCTGATAAGGTGGTGTTAAAACAAACAAAACAGCGCCGCCGTCCCATCCTGCCCGCGCGCGAGTTCTCTCTCCTCGCCGCTCGAGGTCTCTGATTGAATTGATCTGTATGCAAATACCGCTGCTTTTTCCTTTTTTAATATGTCCCATTTTCATAAAGGCAGCGATGTTCGCACCGTCTGAAAATAGAGATAGCACCGTCTGAGATAGCTCCTCAGCGATACCCATCTCCACAGCCATTTTTTTTCCCCAGTAGCCGTGGCGCTGCATAGAAAGCAATAAAGAGCCTCTACAAGCTAGCACAATGTAATTACATTGCAACCCCCATCCTCTATATGCTATATGAGGCAGTGATATGGGCTTGTCTCACCTTGCCACCAAGTGACATCAAATCATAATGAAGCCACTTTATTTTAACTGGCAAGATGTGCAAAGCTAGTATAGAGCCTTCGGATATTAGCAGTGTGATGGGGAAGGAGGTTGACAACGATAGCAACAGAGAAAAGGAGGGATCAAGGATTGGCGGATGCTTCAACCTGTCAACGGTCTGTCTGCCTCAACCTGTCAACTGTCAAAACCAAAAGTGAGCGTTCATGTATCCAGTATGAGCGGATGTGGTACCTTCTCGTGGATCTCCTGTGTGGACTGGGCGTCACAGAAGGCCACGGTGGCCAGGTCTTTGAGGATGGGCATCTCCACGGTGCAGTCGCGCCCATCCAGGAGCGCCACCAGGGGGCGTGGGTGCATGGGCCCATTCATAATCTGGGGTCGGATACCTAGAGAGAGACACAGTGAGAGGGAGAGAGAGAGGGGGGAGGAGGAGGGGCAGGATTTAAGATAATTTCATTAGCCACCACTTCAGCGTAAAACACGTTCATCTGGGGACGCAGAGATATATATTTGGAGCTACTGGCTGGGGACTAAAGCTGTTAACCCTTGCACCCTGTTAGCATGCTAATCATTTTGGTTAGCTAGCCACCTCCTTGAACACTTCTAATGTGCGTTGCTGTAGACAAACAAGACTTGGATAAAATTATTCCATCATTCTTCCTTTTACCCTGTTCACCTAAGCTCTACAAATGTTATCAGATCGAAATTGATTATTAGCGCAGAGTAATTTATCGTTTACTATCTAGAAATGTGAAAAACAGGGATTGTGTGTCGATTAGCGTGTGCGCGTGCAGTGCGTAAGTGTCAAAGTACGTGTTGATTAGGCTTCTCCCCGGCTAACCAACGCTGCTCAATAAAATCGATGCTCTGACTTAAGACTGGATTACAGCACAGCCTCACTTACACAAGGCATTCCCTCCTCACCTCCCAATGACTAACACACAGCCACATCACACATACAGTACACACAGATGAACCTTGTAGATACACGACTCAAAATACCCGTGGATAAGAATAACTATGCACAGGTGTGTCCACGCACGCACACGCACACACACGCGCACACACACACGCGTGCACACACACACACACACACTAAATCATGCTTCAAGGAACATATTCCCTTGTGTGCAGTGTGTGACAAATGCACGCATAAACCGTGCTAGCTCTCGGTTCCAAGTTCAGAGGAGAAGCTGGCTCGTTTGCTTTGACGTGAGAGGAGACAACAGCTGTGCAAAAAAGAGCAAGGGAGTAAAATCTGGGAGGGGGAGGGATAAAAAAGGAGTCGCTAACGCCTTTACAGAAACCAGGTTTCCGTGTTTGCCTGCCCTCAAAAGAGCCATGTATCAATGCGAGCCTCCAGGTGTCAGGAATAAAACACTACAAAGCTGAGAGAAGCCCGCTAGCTAGAGCAGACCCCACGCCCCGCCACACTCTACAAAGCTCTATTACTGAGACTGTGCATGTCGCAAATCCGATGGGGGCGAACTGCGACGCTCTCTCTCTCTCTCTCTCTCTCTCTTACAGGGAAGAAGAGAGCTGAGCGGCGCTCCCTGGTGGGCCGACCTTCTCACACATCCCACTGAAGACGTGCCACACTGAAAAGACAGACAATTACTGGCCCTAGCTTCATTCAATGCTAACAAGGCCGAAACCGCTAATATTCGCGCGGCGGGTTGCGTTGGCCATAGGCGGCTCAAAGCCAGCCGAGCGGATGGACGTACCTGGACAGGGGGGTGGACCCAACGCCCCTTCCCGCCACCCCCTCCACGGCTGAGGAGGTTGGGGTGGGGGTTAGGGTGGGTTTACAGCCATGGGTTTACAGCCATGGATCAACCAAGCGGCAACCTCTGGTGCTAAAAAATAAATCCAACGCGGAAGTGCAAACATCGGCAGTTCCTCTAATGGCCACTTGAAGCTGGCTCCAAAATCGAGTCAATCCCCATAGAGCCCCCATGTGAAAATGTCCAACTTTACAGCAGAAATAATCATGTTTACAGCCTGGAACAAAAAACGGTTTTGGTTTCTAGAGCTAGTTTCCAACTGTACGGGGGGTGCATTTTTATATAACTTAGCATTTTAAATGATATTAAGCAATAAATGTATCCATTCATTACACATAGCCGGGAGTTAGGCGGGAGTCAGACACTGCCAAGATGGCGACGGCTAGAGCCAGCACACTTCAAACCCGTTCTTCAGAGAATCTATGGGTGACGTCACGGAGGGTTTGTCCACTTATTTATACAGTCTATGGGATCAACGCGTCAGGGGTTACCACGGGGCAACAGAGGAGAGCTCCCATGGGGACGCTGTCATCTGGTGTCACAACAAGCCCTACTCTTATCTCCTGCGTTGTTACTGCACTGAACGTACTGAACGTATGAATGTATGTCTGTGTGTCTGTGTGTGTGAGGAAGTACATGGTTAAGTGTCTGAGCTCATGCAGAACAGGCCTGTACTGAAACAGACTTAAAAGTGCCTCTTACCTAAAGAGCTCCCCTGAGACAAATCACAGAGAGAGAAGTCAGGAGCCCAGAATTAAAGTGTGTGTGTGTGTAAGAGAGAGAGAGAGAGAGAGAGAGAGAGGGAGAGAGAGAGAGAGAGAGAGAGAGAGACAGAGAGAGAGAACCGAGGGGGAAAAGAAAACGACAATCAAAACTACGCAGCGGACCTATTAAGAGCGAAAGCGAACAGTCTCTTAGGGCCCGGAGCGGAGGTGTCACCGCCACCCCTCCTCCGCCGTCCAATCCCGCCTGTTGTCATGGTGATCACTTAATGGCTTTGGCTGCAGGTTTTAATGCACTTTATTTTTGGCTCCTGTGTCGAAGAGTCCCTGCTAGCGCTACTAGCATGGAACGCGCACATAGGCCAGCAAAGAAAATATCCGGCATAGCGACACACAGAACCCCCCCCCAAGAGAAAAATAAAATAAATCTTGTTCCCCCGTATCAGTGCGTCCCGTACTTCACAGCTGACATGGCGGTGGCGTGGTGAGGAACACGGAAGCCAAGCGGCTGGCAGTTCCGCCGGGCAGCCGCTCGAGTGTGCCACATGTGCCACTGACAGCTCTTTGTGTATTAATGGCAGCAGCTGGCCACGACCAGGCAACATCAGCCGAGGCTGGCGAGCGGTGTGCTCGCTCACGCACGCCCGAGCACTTGGCGTTCATCCCGAACACCGTGCGCGTACATGTATGCAGGAAAGTGTGTGTGTGTGTGTGTATGATTTCTATTGACAGGGTCTAACAAAGCAAAAATAAATACAACCGGGGCCACATATATGGCAGGACTACCAACTGACAACCCTGCCCCAGACTCATCTAGTCTGTCTCTCAATGAGCTTCTGGAAGCAGCACTTGTGTTTTGGCTGCAGTAGAAAGGAGTTGGGAAAAGAAGAACCATGGGCAGAACCCAGACGGCAAGGCTGAAGTCTATGAATGGTTGGTTTCTCACTCTGACCTCTCAGCCTGACCCTCTCTTTTCATTACATTTCTACATTGTCTGCTTTGACATCCACCGTCGCACGCTGTGTCTTCATCAATCCGACGGCCATTTGCCGGCTTCACCTCAATTTGTGAGCCTTTTTTCCCTCCGCCGCTGTCATTCCAGCCTCGACCATCACTCCATCTCTGTCACCTCTCTTTCTCTTCGCTGCCAGTAATCAGTCCTCTCCCCTCCCCCGCCCTCTCTCCCTCTCTCTCATCATTCCTTCGCTGGTTTCTCACTCTTCCCCCTACTTATTACTCTCTCTCTCTCTCTCTCTGTTTCTCTCTCTCTCTCTCTCTCTGTTTCTCTCTCTCAACCTGTCTCTCTCTTTCCAGGAGGCAGTGAGTGAGTGTGTGTGTGCGTGTGTGAGCCGTGTGCGTGTGTCTCTCCTCCGGTGTGACAGATTGAATCTCGCTCTGTTGATTCTGATGGAGAGGAGATGATGTATCGAGGCGAGGTTACACTTACACTTCCTCCGTGGTAAACCGGAGCCGAGCAGATCAAACCGGTGTGAACCAGAACCGCCAGGGACCTGTAGGCTGCGCGGATACCGGGAATTGGGTCGTTTTGTGGTTTTTTGGCACTGCATCGCAGAATGTAACCGTGTGTAAATAAATACCGTCATTCGTTTGTGTCTAAAATGGACAAATTCCCACCAGTGACTTTTATCTTCCCAAATGTGAGCTGGTGGGTTCACGCATGTGTTCGCACATCCCTTGAAGTCTCGCAACAAAGAGCATCAATGAGGGACGCCACTCAAAACCAGATGCTGTACCGCACAGAGATAAGCCCTAACCTCAACAGAGAGAGGCCCATACTCAGGCCTCTGGTTCAGCCTGCGCCTTAGCAGGTTTCTGGAACCACAGCAGCAATGCAAACACTAGCTTCAGCTACAAAACAACGACAAAAAGCTTGTGAGCTGAACAGCGGCAGTGGCGGAAAGCAGAAGCGGCAGGATAAAATCCACTGACAGTAACTTGAAATCACCCTGCATGGATGAGGGGGGGGGGGGGGGGGGGGTGGTTTAAA
>JAODLI010069616.1:0-14334 GCA_027575585.1 Percopsis omiscomaycus
CATCTATATTCTATTGTGAATAAAATATAAGTTTATGAGATTTCTAAATTATTCCATTCCTTTTTTACTCACAATTAGTACAGTGTCCCAACTTTTTTGGAATCGGGTTTGTATTTATGACTCTTTGACACTTATTTTTAGCCTACTAACTGCTCAGAGATTCTAATTTCTCCAACTCTGTCCATCTAAAGCACAGAAAGGGATAAACTATTTTGTTTTTAGTTTGTTGATTTATTCTTTTATATAGAGTGAATGTCAATTATTTATTTAACATTAACATTACTTCATTGACATAATGTAGCTTTTATGTTTCTTCATTGACATGCTTCTTTGTTTTCTTATTCATTCATTCAGTCGCCTGGGTGAAAATGTGTGTGTGTTTAGAGCTCAATCCTAATTTACTCCAGGAATTACCAAGGAAAACTTTGGAGGGTTGGTGTGGTAATAGGGTTTTATCTTAGCTTCAAGTTACTGGTGCATAGCCAATTATACAGACTGCCTGCCAAAAACCCAAGTTACCCAGTGGCAAACAACACCAAGCAGTCTAGTTCAGTCCAGACAGATAGACACGGTATGGTTACCAGCATCATATACTGAAGTTTATACAGCTTCTGTTAGGCTAACTGATCAGTTGGCCGGAAACCAACTAGAGGCTTACCTTACCCCCACTGTTATGTGGGTATATAGGCATAATTAATCAAGCACAACATCCTCCAACACAAATCCCTGTCCTGAACTACTCTTGTGCACACTGCACTACTTCACTGCACCAACTGACATGGGCCTCTGAAGCCAGAGAGGCACATGGTAGACTATACGCTCCTCGGCTTCAGCGATGCTACTGGCTGTGATGATGAATATGGAAAAGGCTTCGTTGGAGTGCGGCCGCTCATATGTAAAGTGGATTAGATCGGAGTGGGACGCCGCCTCACTCACTGCCTCAATGGGCGATCGAGCTCCCACAAACCAGAAGAGAGAGGGTGAGGGCGAAAGAGAGAGAAGAAAGAAGTATGAGATGAGTCTTCCCGTTGTTTTTCAGTGTTTATTGTAAAGGGTAGAACTCCTGCCAACACGTTGCTTGAATGTCAGTAGTACTCGTGAATTTGAGAGGGAGGGAGGGAGAGAAATAGCGAGAGAGAGGTAGAGAGATGGGGCCAAACACGTCTCTCTGGGGAAAGTAGCAAGCAGTGAGGGAGACAGTGACAGATAGAGGATAGGGGGAGGACAGGGGGAGGACAGGGGGAGGACAGCGGGAGGACAGCGGGACGGCTCACGTCGCAGCCACAGGGGGATTAAAGTATAATGGGGGTGGGGAAGGGGGGCATTTCACACATGAGGCTATACCGTCGCTGGGTTTCCTCACAGCTAGTTTGCACCAAATGAAGTAGTAGTTGTGAGGAGGAGGAGGAGGAGGACAGAGGTTGAAGGAGAGCGATAGAAGGCACAAGAAAGAGGAGTGAGGGGAGAACTGACGTGCAAGAGAGAAACAAAGTACAGGAGAGAAAAAATGTACAGACAGGTGGACAGAGCTAAGACAGACAGACAGCTAAAGATGCTTACTGATGGCGGCTGATTTAGCTACCGTTAACGAGCGTACTGTAAGTGGCTTTGGATAAACGCGTCTTCTGAATCAGGGGTTCCCAAACTTTTCGGCCCCGACCCCCAGCATAGCGGTGCCAGAGACTCCCGACCCCCTCTATCTCCGGAGATGGTTGAAGCATACAAAAACGTTGTACGCAGCCGCCCACACGCACTAATAGGCCTATCCAAACACAAGCATAACAACAACACAAAAGAACACAACAGCCTAACCGTACAGACTGCCAGACGGGTCTTCTATTGTGTTGATCAGACTCTTTCACTAAACGGGGATGAGGTGCGGTATGGCACTGGCGATTGTTTGTAGTGATTTCCTACTGGTCTCACTCACACACACACACACACACAGAACCACACACACACACTCACACACACACACACAGGTTGGCGCCCCTGACAGCATCACATTAGTCATATTGGTTATCCCCGGGACAACAGTGGGGTGATTAAAAAACAAAAACAACTTCACAACAAATGGTAATCAACAAGGGAGGCCTTTGTACTCCTGTGTGTGTGTGTTTGTTTGTAGGAACCTGTGCACATACCTGTGCATGTGATTGCGGTTGGGCATCCTCAAGGCACTGGGCAGCGCTATGTGTCCTCTCCTCTAGTACACACACACACACACACACACACAGAGGGGCCTTATTGTTTTGGCAGGAAGCTTCTAGTGTCTGCGGTGGTGTATCCCCGCGTGTATCAAGGAGGGATCCCAATACAGACGTCACCTAGCAACCGGCAGTTATAAGGTATTAGCTTTAAATTGGAGGTTGTCAATGACCAGTAATACATTTAAACAGTACACTATATCTAGCTCTGTCTGTCCATCTCTCTTTTGAATAAGACCCTGAGATACCTGTAGTCCACTTTGGGCAGCTGATCCTTCCCTACCCAGAGGGAACAAGCCACTATAGCGTGTGCAAAACACACGACGAGAGATATTGGCATGAAGGGTTACAGAAAGTAAATCCAAATAAATAAATAAATAAATACTCCCTGATTGACTCCACTGCTTTTAGACGCAGACTGAGTTACAGTCCGGGAAAATGAAGTGGTTTAATTTTGAGACGGTGTGTGTGTGTGTGTGTGTGTAAATCTTCTCAGAGAGTATGTAAATTGTAAATTTAGCAGCCCCTAAAAATAATTATCACAGCTCCTTTATAAGTAGCCTATGTGATTTCCTAAGCTGCACTATTGAAAACAAAACATTATGTAATAGCAAATTATAAAGTTCTTTAAGTGCCGTTATATTTCCAATATTGCAATAGACTATGTCTGGATAGTGACTGGATAACTTCAATTGCAAAATGTATGCATGCTATGCTGCAGCACATGGCTGGGCTTGCATCAATCCTGCATCAACAATATCTCTATGACCATAATCATAAGCCTCAATGTCATGCAGCCCGCTGCCATCTATTTGCCATCTCCATTGGCACAACACAATGTTGATGCACAAATGATCAATGGACAGGAGAAGAATTTTAAAATAAACCAGTTTAAGACCATTGAACACATTTAGCTAGTTAGCTAACTTCTGCTGTTTGGGTGGTTGAAGATATGTCGACCAAATGAGGACAGCTCTGTTCACAAACTTGTGACTGTAGTAGTGAAAGCATTGTGTGTGTGTGTGTGTGTGTGTGTGTGTGTGTGTGTGTGTGTGTGAGTGTGTGTGTGTGCGTGTGCGTGCATGCGTAGCAGCAGGTTTCGTCCAAAGCGACTCCAATCCTCGGCGCCATGTGGCCAGGTCTCCCCCCAACCCCCTTCGCAGACAGGTCCTGGTATGCCCTTGAGCAAGGCATTTAACCTCACACCATCCCTCCAGAGGCCCGACACGGTCTGCTGCAAAGCCGGCGGCAGATGGGTCAATGGAGTGCCGCGTCCGCCGAAGAAATTAAACTGCCCTGGGAGTCTTTATCTCTATTAACACACACACACACACACATACACACACACACACACACACACACACACACACACACACACACACAGATGCTGCCACAAAGGACTGACGTTTACAGGTGCATTATAGAGGCCTCTGGCCTCCAGTTGGTGCATTATTCAACATAAAAGGTTGTTATAGCAGAGCCTAATGAAAGATTGATGGGGGGAAAAACTGTTTAAATATCCCCAGTAAAGCAATCAGGCTGAGGTAGAGGAGGAGAGAAAGGAGGAAGAGAGAGCATTATGTCTGTATCATCACCGCAGATGAGCTATAGCCGCCTATAATGATTCTATGGAATGGAAAACATGGCTTTTCAAACCACAACTACTAAGCAATATACTGTATATAAGAAGGGAAAGATCACTGCTTTCAACTGAACAATTATAGTTCATGGAAATATAATTCACATTTCTGGTTTCAGAAACAGTGTTAGGGCAGGTAACACACACAACCTTGCTAGCTTTGTATGAACATGGCAACACCAAACTGATGTTTTTTTGGTCAAATGAATGTGGTTGGGCAGTGGTAAAATGGTGAAAGACCATATATGTCATAAACCTTAATAAAAAAACACGTAAGCAATCAAACAGTAGAGACAGAACCATTTACAGGTTGTAGATGGTTGTAGATGGTGCATTAGGACGTAATTTGCTGTACAACCAGCGTGCCGGCACTGAATTCAGCCAATCAGATAAAGCAACTCCACTAACGTCTTTAACCTGTAGATGGTGCTGTTCCAACAGATTCTTTTGTGTTCGTTACACTTAGATGTGCATATTCAGAATGTGCTGCATATTCTTCTAATCATAAAAGGCATATTTCATCACGTCTTGCTAAACGCTAAATTCACAAAATGGCTGTACAGAATATATAATTATTAAATGACACAACAAATGACATATGACTATTCTGAATTATGCCATAACAAGGAACGTCCTCTGTTCGGCAACTGTTCCCTCACCTGTCTTGAATGGTCATAAGACAACATACCACTGTGACCGGACAGTCAGAGGTCATTACCCCAGGACTGCTGTTGCTGATGCTGTCTGCAGCAGTGGTATCTACATTTACCAGTCTTTCAGACAAACAGACCGACTGACAGAACGAACACCCGGGTCTTTCCGGTAATAGGTAGATGTTCGTTCTGCTCTCTGTCTGTTGTTGGAGTAAATGAAGGGATTTACACACACACACACACCCATTTGTGAATGTAACCTCCCTCCCTAACACACACACACACACACCTCCCTCTGCACATGCATACATACATGTCTGACACACGTACACGCACTGTATTGCGATAGACGGAGACACTGACCCTCGAGTTGAGATAATGAGCTTTTATTGACTCCAGCACCTGAAGCGGCTGCTGTAACTTATCACTGTTAGCACCACACACACACACACAAGGTAGCCTCACATTGCTCGCCTGTGTGTGTACGTACTGTACGTGTGTGTGTGTGTGTGTGTGTGTGTGTGTGTGTGTGTGCAAATGTAGTAAGTGGGTGTATCCTCCAGGGTTTTTCTGCATTGTACAACATACAGTAGAGCTGCTTCATGTATCGATTCCCGCAGACATGCAGCACCTATTGTGACTCCCTAAGGATGGCTGTCTGCTCCCTTGAAGGCCACACGCTGACTACAGATCCCTCACCTTGCCCCTGAAGCGTGTGTGGCTGCAGTTTTGAGGTCTATACTCAGTGTAAAAGACTGGTGTAAAGCTGAATATATATGAATGGATATGATCAACTCTAGGCGATTTTCTGCTAGTATATTGAAACGGACTTTGAACGGACACTCACATTTCCTCCCTAGCTCACTGTTGTTAGAAATCAACTGTGCATCAAAGTGCGTGGCTATAGGGGGAACAAATGGTGTGAGGCTGACACAAGGGTGGACACACACAGAGGGGTGTCCCGTCAACACTGACATTGCAAGAGCTGTGGCACATCCTCCTGTCTCATCAGACCTTCAGTAGACCAATGTAGACCCACGCCAGTAATTACTATTAATCATTAACCAATTCACACTGAAGTCCTCACGTTGGGGTAACACAGATGAGTGAGAATATACTGCAGAATTTCAGCAATCACTGCAGCATCTGGACGTTAAACTTCTCTTTTCTATTATATTTCATAAGAATTAAAAACTCTTTCAAAATTTTTCCGCCATTGTTGCTCTGTGTATTCACAGAGCTGATATCTCAAAGCCTATATATTAGTTCGTTTAGCAAATACCGCTTGTGTGTGTGTGCGGTAACTGAGCTGTGAGAGAGTCAGGCTGACAGATAAATGTATCTAGTTGTCTTTGATGTAGGCAGTATCCTGTGTTCATGTCCCCTCTGTCTGCCTCTGATGGGCTGGCTCCTCTATTCTGTTCATTCAGCATAGCTAAGCCTCACCTGTTTAGCCCATGCGACTACAGAAAGTAATGTAAACGTGTAAAATATCCCGTAGGCAAAGCCTGGTTCTCTGGTGCTGCAATACGTGCTTCCAGTGGGACTGTTTTGGGCGAGGCACGTGGAGCCTGCGCCAACCAGGAGGTTGTGCTAGAAGTTATGACCGGAGCGGTAAAACAGCTTTGTGGCAGCCTTTTAAAGATCCCACACGGGTGCATGGTGGGACTACTAAGGTTTGTTAGCACCAACAATGCTACACACATACCTGCTGTATTAAATGATGCACCACAAGGGCAGAAATATGCAAATTATGCTTATTTCTTGGTCAAAGCATCTGTTCCTAATTCTGGTCGTGTAAAGACATTATTATGTTCTATTATTGAACATAATTTATAGAACATGAATGGTTTCCAGGATCAGTTTTGGTGACTTAGGGTGGATGATATGGCCAAATCAGGGAATACATAATTATTTTATTTCTATTATTCTATATATCCGAATATAGTATTTTTCCTATAAATTAAGAATGATTTATGTTAACCCTCTGGTAATGCTTGGTCCTGGTTAATCCCAGGAATTAAATACTATTAAATATGCATGGTGCTCCGTACTGCTTTACAGGGGCGACCCGCGCGCGTCTAGCTAGCAAAATATTCCTGATTCAGAGTGAAACAGTGTAGCCCAATTCATCTGTTCAGAGGTCCTGCTTGCTGATCCATGTTCCTCCTTCTGACAAGCCTGAGGAATACACACCCTCTCTCTACTTTTGGCTCTCGTTGGTTTGACGCATTTCATCGCCGTGACCGTGTGTGTGTGTGTGTGTGTGTGTGTGTGTGTGTGTCCAAAATAGTTAAAGAGAGGCACAGAGCATGAACTCCACTGACCTTGTGCAATGACCTCCCTCTATTGAACACACACTCTCAATGGAGACAAAACACATACGAGGGGAGACAAGCACACCACACACACAGAGTACAGGAAATCACGGGAAAGCATTGGGGGAACACGGTGAGGAACACCATGACTAAACATGAGAGCCGACAAGGTTTTAGGAGCGTGTATGGGCACAAAGAGTGTGTGTGTGTGTGGTGTGGTGAGGGTATGAGTAAGATAAAGACTGTGTGTGTGTTTTTCCCAGAATGGTTCAGCAGTAGAAAGACGTTGTGATCTTAAGAGTTTGATCTGTTGTCGGTTACATGAAGCCCAGAAGAGTTTTAATGAGGAATCTTCCACTTTATGAGCCTGAAAACTCTATTGTCTATTGAGCTATTGAAGCAGAACCGAAGTTATAGCGAGGAGAGAGAAAATTAGAGAACAGTATGGGGGAGGGGACTTCATCAATTGTTTTTCATGAAGAATAAAGTTAAAAAGTGACTGTCTAAAATACTAAGACATAAGATTAAAAGTCTTGTGAAGTGTTCTGAAAAAGGCGTTCCAAACCCTGCAGGCAGTTTTGTGTACTGCATTTTTAATCACTGAGCTGCACAGCTGATTCAGCTAAATAAAGTATTGACTGCCTGAACCAGGTGTTTACAGTAAACCTCATATAGTAGGCTAGAAAATATTTGGATTATATATATATATATAATAGCCACAGATACAGTACAGTTTTGTTTACAAGTAAAACAACAAAACTATTTCCAGGGTTGAGAAAGAGCCAGAGAGACAACAAAACTGAACTTTATACAACACACAGATGAGGGCAACCGAGGAGGGAACAGATACAGATGCAGTATATAACAATGTATTTTTAATATGGGAAAATACAATTGCACTATTTGCTGTCCCAGAATGCTTTGCCAATATTGTTCCTCTTAGGTTTGTAGCAATAAAACTCAAGTGAAATTGAATATGAAAGGAGAGCCAGAGAGAGAGAGAGAGAGAGAGAGAGAGATTCAGATCCACCCTGGGTCTCAGGGGCTTTACGATAGCCTACACATTAAGATACGATTCATTCATGATTTATTTATCGGCATGTTGACGTTTTTCCTCACGCTGAGACCCCCTGGGGGCGGTGACGTCAGCATTCAGCAAACAGAATTTATCAGTAGAATATATCGGATATCAGATATCGATGGGGCGTGATAATTTGCTAGTACAAAGATAATAACGACTGCCACTTTATAAACAGATTCAAAATGCTTCACAGGCATTGATCACCTTAGAGAGAGAGAGGGTGAGAGTGAGAGAGAGAGAGTGAAAGAGAGAGGGAGAGCGATTAAAGGTTACCGTAGCCCTGTGAATGAAAATGAGTGGCAGTTTGCGCTACTACCCGACCTCCGCCATTAATAAGGTCAAAGCGTTTGGGAAAAACACCGCGCATTTGTCGTCATAACATCATAGCCAACAATCACCTGAACATCGCCGCAGAAATAGAGCACCCAACTTCTATTGAACCGAGTCGGGACCATGCCGTCTCAGCTGACCGGAGTATCAATTCTGCTTAAACACTGGTTTTTAAACACCTGTAAACTGTCATCTTATTACTACCGTAAGTGGTGTCTGCCGCATACACTTTTTGCCTAATCTAGCCTACTTGTCGCCTTATAGGCCATTAGGCTACTGTTCAGAAATCGATTATTGTAAATTGATATTTTCCGTACTTACCCAGATAGAGAGATATAGGCAGAAGGAAGAAGCAAACCGAAATCATCTGGGTTGTCATTTTGGCCATTCTGACCCGAGTTCGTCCGCGTTTATGACACGATTTAAAAGTTTCACGACAGCACACTTTATTCTCTAAAGCTTTACTTTATCAGGTTTTATTTCACCCCTTCGGCTTCTACACTCGGAGGAAGTTAGACACAAGTCGCTGCTGGTCAGAAGAGGACAGCCGCTCTACTCTGCTGGATTCGGAGTGCGCTCCTTCGCTGTGCAGAGGGGAGGGAGGTGCAGAATGAGGCGGTCTGCTGCTCCAGCTCCCCAATTAACAGCAGAGTAGTACTGCTGTGACCAGACAGCTTGATCTGGGTGGCTCTCTTAACAGGAGCACAGAGCAACACTTATTCATACAAAAAGTATATATGTATTCGTGTACGCATTTCAGCTCCCATTTTACGCACAGCGTAAGATATTGGTCCGTCCATTAAGCAGGTTACTTATAATTCACTAATCTTGAGAAAGGTAGTCAATATGAGAAATTAATTTTCCGCGTCAGGTGGTTTAGTGAATGAATAGAGCATATAGTACTTTTTCAAACTACTGTAGTACATACAGTCGTCATGATTTTACTGTTTTTAATTTGATCCAACAGGCTTTCACAGATGTCTTTAAACCTCAGAAAAAAAAGAGTAATTAATTGAACAAGTCATTTTTTTATTCCAAAAACGTTTAAAAGAAACTAAAATATACAACAAAACCATCCAAACACAGGGTCATGAACAGCGGAAATCTGCCTTACAAAAACAGCCGATCCTCTTTCCTTTATCAACAATCGAGTAAAAGAAAAAAAAATAGACTATATTTATATATTTATAATGTAGCGTTTATGTGCAAGCTTCCTGGCTGACATTCCTCTCTTGGTATTATGAATAACCATAATCGTGTAGAGATCCACTTCTAACCGGCCATGGATTTCCCCCCCCCCTTCCCACAATCCTCCATGATTGTAACCTTGGTAAAAATAAAAAAAGATGAAGAGTAATAACAAAAAGATGGATGCCAGGTTTGGACCACACAGCACAATGAGAGGCTCAGAATGGAGTAACCTTGGATGAGAAATTGGCCAATGATGTTAAACCAAACCCTTAGCATTAACACACAACTTGAACGCACAGCCTCACTCAGTGCTCAAAGGAGCACTGAGTGAATAAGTTACGCCTAATCAAGGCATAATTTATTTATATCTACAAGTGTTCCTATGGAAAAAAAAAGTCAAAACAGGAGACTGAATGCTCAGAGACTGGAGGAAATTAAACGGCGGAATATTGAAGAAGGAAACCCAGTTCACAGTCTGGGCAGCGGTGCCATTAACAGAACTTGGCAAAAGGGAGGGGAGAAAATAACCCTACAAAAAACACACAGGTCGAAGTTATCCGTACCTCTGACAAATCCCAATGATAACCCAAAAATTGGTTAGCCTTTAGCCTGTTTCATAACGCATAATAAAGTAAAGCTGTCAGCCGTCTCCATGCTTCAATAATATTGGCAAACCTACAAACAGTGCCAGAGATTACTGGAGATCCACCTATCAGACATTTTGTGGAATTAGAATTTAGTCACCAAAATAGTCTTGTAATTACTTGTAAGGGCCATCAACATGATTAAGTGAACCTGCAAAACCCAAACCAGTTTTTAAGTCTCAAATTAACCAAGTGTCTAACAGCTCAAATGGGATCAAATGTCCATTAGGGAACGCACAGTAAGGCACTTATAGATAAATCCAACATGGCAGATTCGTAAAATCAGCTTATCAAATGAACAGACCTGTCCGTCTAGTACGTTGCAATTAGCAAGGCAAGCTGGCTGCCCTGCAATTAGACGTTAGTAATTTGGGCAAAACACAAATAAACATACACTTTCAAACACGATGAAAACGGAACAAATGTTAAATATATAAGCTAAATGCATTGCATGTTTCACTGTACTTTGTGGATCACAGGAATGCTGTATGTATTAAAAATTATAACAAGCACAATGAAGTTTTTGCAGTTAAACAAGGTGCTGCCCTCTAGAGTGCAGGACAAGTAACTGTCCCATCAAGATTACCAACATTGGATTATTATACAATGAGGTCATTTATCTAAAAAAAAATATATATAAAGCAATAAGTGACATTATCAAGAACCATTTTCTAATGTGACTATAACTAGTTCAGCTTTTTAAACAAGTATACAAGTGTTACAAATACCAAGGGTATATATATATATAAAAAAAAGGGGACCATCTTAAGGACAAGATAACGTTACTGGTTAACACTGACTAACATGGGATATGACAAAACATCTCCCTTTAGAGTGGACGGATTACTGAGAACGGCGTTTTAAACAGGACTTCTTTACCCTCCACTAACATTTCACTAGTGCGCCACTGTTTTCCTAAAGAAAAGAGGAAACTGGTGTTTCTGCACAGATGTCGATCCTGAACACCGCCACAGCAAAACCAGGTTCACTCTGGTTACCAAATAAAGCCAATCCAACATGTAAACCCTTGACGAGCCCTTCACCCTCTGGTTTCCAGCAGTAGCTAGGCTGTTATGAACAGGCATTTTCAGTGCAGGTGTCAAGTTGGCAAGTACATTAATGTCTGTGCAATAGAATATTAATCTGTTTCTAGCACGTGTGCTGGTCTGTGGTGAAGATGGTCTTCAGGCTCAGGCTGTGATGGACATGTGACGATTTCAGGCAAAGCTTGGTCAACCATGATGGACATACGCAAGTCTCTTTACCATGCTTTTGTTCCTCATACCTTGCAATGCTATAGGTATTTGTGTGCCACATTTGCTTATTATCACGCTGACTGAATATAATAGAATATGCTTAATCTAGATGGCCTTGAATCTTAAAAGAAACAGGACAAACATTACTATGACTGAGAGGGCTCTGACCACTGGTTCCCAAGCAGGTCTTAACAGTATGTGGGTAACTACACCAGCTGCATTCACTGCACACACCTTCAACCAAAGAGGGAGGACCTGAGCAGTGAACCAGCTGCCGTGCATGCTGGGAATGAGACTACTGGGTCACTGTGGTACCTTCCTGGGAAGTGCCGAGTTAGAGAACGTGTACAACTCAGGTCCTACTGGCCAGTTTATCCCCTTTTAGGGCATAGGCATCACACCAACGGACCGACTGGGAGGACCAGTTATCAGTGCAGTCACACATCCAGACATAAAGGTGAATGCAAGTACAAAAAGAAGGCATTAACCAGGGCCCTGAACATCCCACAGTAAGCAAACCCAGAACACTCCTGCCCAGCCGTGTCACGGTAACAAGAGGACTGGCACACAACAACAAAACCACAACAACTAATATCTTCTAAGTTTTAGACCGCTGCAGGAACAAAGAGGAGTCAGGGAGAGATGGAGGGATGAGGGAAGGAGGAATAAAAGTCGGGGGTGCACAACCTTGACCAAGAGGCATTAGTTTGGGGGGAGGGAATCTTCTCCATCCCTAAGTCCATTCTCAGGCCAACCTCCTGGAGTCTCCCAGGGACAACGTGCATACATCCTGGTGGCTCCACAAGCATAGACGTCTTCAGGAGGTGGCGACTGACCAAGGACCCCCCCCCGCACCCCACGCCCTAGTTCTGCAGCCCCCCGCCCCCTACCCACAGTCAGCGCCCCCAGGAGGTGGTCTCTCTCTCTGCAACGGCCTAGTGGTTGACCAGACCCTGTAGCATCATCATTAGCCGCCTCGCCCGCTTGGTGAGCGCGCTGTGGGGGTCCTGCTGCAGGAAGGCAAACAGCTTGGGCCGGACCTGGGACAGCACAGCGGACATGTGGTCTCTGGTCAGAGGGTCTCCGTGGTCAAGGTTCATCACCGCATCCTCCAGGTAGCTAGACACAGAGGGACACAACAACGTTACAAAGAGTCTTTCACAGCTACTGATGCTGGGTTCCATCAGGGTTGTTTTGGGGTGGAATCTTTCAGGCAGGCAAGCAGGCCCCTCCCTAGGTTAAAAAAGGACAAAGAACCATTAACCATTCACACAGCACCTGCCCCATTAGAAACTGAGGGAGACCGAGAGCACGCACAAGAAAGTAAAAAGGTAAGAAATGAATTAAGACAGAGTGGGTCGGCTGAGGCGGTTTGCTGCGCGGTGGGGAAAAGGGCAAATCTCTAGCTCCTTTTGGACCAAATGAAAACAACTCCGTCAGGATAAATAGAGCATCCTAGTTCAGTGCTTTTATCCATTTAAGTGGCTTTACACTTCAGATTAAACTCATTCTCTTCGTTTTTCAGCAACCGGACACATTTCCAACTCCTCCTGGTTTCACAATGTTAGCGAGACAACACAAGGTCACTCTGCCTCTATAAGTGCTCTATCAACTGGCATGGCACTTCTGCACCATATGAATGAACATTTGAATAGCACTAATCAGTGAACGGAGCACGCCTGGTCTCCGTCTAATATTACTGGAGCCCCCCCCACACACACACACACACATCACATCCCTGTAAGAGTGCCAACATACCCTTTTCAAAGAGCCCTTTTATGTCCCCTTTCAAAAGCCACGCATTTTGGGAGGTATTAAAAGAGGTATATTAAAGTTAATGTCTTGTAGGAAATAATGTGACTGCGGCCCATTTGTTTCCAACTTTGTCAGTGTGCTTTGGAAAACGGCCCACTAATTTGCCCCGAGTCCCTGTGCTACTCACAGCATTCTTGTGTCAGTGTGCACCAGCAACGCACCCTTTAAAAGACAGCCAATGCCCCAGCAGCGCAAACCACAGTTCTGCCAGATAATGAGAAACTCTGGCTCTTCCCACAAGCACTATTTATTCCCTGGCTGTGCAGCTTCTATGGATCTTTTTCCGAGGTACGATCTATCACATGGTGGAAAAGACTACGTCTAATTCTGTCGTGGTCCCAATACGCCGTGGAGTTATACTAAATAAATATATAAACCACACACACAAATGCCCTGCAGCAAAATTGCTATTGTGTGTTGCGATTAATGTGTCCTAGCAGACAAGACATCTCCCAATCAGAAAACAGATACTACTAACCTATATTTAAACTATTTAGTCTAAACTAAAATCATGTATGTTTAACATATTTATATCTGTAGGAGGTCTAGGTCAGTACCCAACCTCCCCCCCCCCCACACACACACCACTTCAGTACAACAATGAAGAACCCTCCTTATTCTCCGCTGCTCTCCTGAACCCACAGCACTATTCATTAATAACAGTGTCCTCATAAGACTAGGGCACTGACAGGCCCTTCTAACTTGATACCAAGCCAGGGAGTAAGATAACCAATTACTGAATATCCAGGAGATGCGCATTTCTCCTTGGTTTCCAAGCATTCCTCATAATGTCCTCCTCTCCCCACTGCAGCGCCTCTTTGTACTCCTGTCCTAATAACGCACAGAGCGTGCCGTTGCCTTCTGCCCTCAGCCCTCACCCATAGCGCTGTGCAGATGGCGCAGAGGCTCCAGAGGGCCAGTATTAGCAGCAGCAGCAGTATCAGATCTGGTCCAGACAGGTCATGCGGACACGCTGGGCAGAGCTGTAAAAGGGACCACGCTCACACAGAGGGGGAGGATGGGCATGAGCGGGCCATGAGGGAGACGTAAAGGAACCAAGGAGGAGCGGCCTATAAAGGCACAACTGGAGTAGAAACGCGCAATAAATAAATTAAAAAAAAAAAATAATAATTATATATATATATATATATATAGAGAGAGAGATAGATAGAGAGATAGAGAGCTCTAAGACAGAAAGAG
>JAODLI010069627.1:0-14333 GCA_027575585.1 Percopsis omiscomaycus
CCCCCCCCCCCCCCCCCCCCCCCCTCCTCTAAATATTGTACAGAATGTGAATTATTTAAAATGCGGCATTGAGCAGTGCCTGACTTTTTCACCACTGCAATTCAGAAGTTGAAGGTTTTTAATGAGCCTGGTGCCATGGAGAGAGACTACTCATTGAGAACCCATGGCCTGATGAGATGTAGGCTAGCCAAATGCCTAGCTCTGTGTCAGCAAATGCTTGAATCAGTAGTCACTACAGTAGTTTATATTCATCTCATCTCTCTCGTTGCCATAAAGATGCTGATATAAGCCGCGGCTCTCGGTGAGGAAACTTCAGGCTCCTACTCTTTCACTCGTTCCTCATTTTCACTCTCATGTCAACAGTGAAACAAATGATTTCTCCCCATGCAAGAGCAGCTAGAACAATGGCCGCAAGTGAAAGACATACACACACCTTCTTTGGTTCCTTATTTCTGCAAAAGCCAGATAAAATATCATCTGGTATTTTAGTTATCAAAATATCGCTGCTGAATATTGAGTGTGATATCTGATTTTTGTCAGTATCGCCCATCTCTAACAAGTCTTAAGTCTCAATGTCAGTACAGGAGCAGGCAGCATTGTCCAGTTAGCGTGCAGGCCTATATTCACTTTTACACTATTTAGCTTTTATCCAAAGTATTTGGATTTATTGACATAAACAAATATATTATATTAGAACCTATTCTATTTGTTTAGTGCATTGAGATCAACTGCTATGAATGAATTATCCTACATGAAGCTAGGCCACAACTGTACTGATGTCCTGTTGCTAGGCCACAACTGTACTGATGTCCTGTTGCTAGGCCACAACTGTACTGATGTCCTGTTGCTAGGCCACAACTGTACTGACGTCCTGTTGCGCAGTAGTTTCATATCCCCAGACAGAAGGGGAACCCAGAGGGAGAGCAGAGACGGTCTCTCAGCATGTGGCAGAAGCTAATCGCAGACACTTCTGTTTCAATTCTGCTGAGGTAATCACTTTGCACACAGCGCTGCTCTCCAGCCCAGGTGCAGTGCAGATGCAAAGCTGCTGACAGGGCCTGACAGCCACATTAAATGGAAACAGTGCTGACTGACTTTCAGCATATTTGTCTTTTTTTGTCTTTTTTTCTCCCATGTTGATTTTGGTCCAATCTTTTTGTGGGTTGTATTTGAGGTGTGGTGCTTCTTTCACTTGTTGGGTATGTAATTGCTCAAGCATGCTATCATCATTAGTGAAGACGTTATTGGCCTTCTAGTTAACTCATAAAAGGGATGATTAGGGTAGTTGAAGTAATATGGTTAATAATGGCAAATGTATTAGCCCTGGACCTACTGTAGTACATATCTAGTACTTTGGTAATGTAAGATTGTGAGGTACTGTAAAACAAAAGGTATTTTTGAAACTTCACCGTGGCAACCTATGACCGTTCATGAGTATACTTTTGAATTAGCCTGAGGCGGTGCTTTCCAACCTTGTATCAACATTTGTTATCGGCTGCATTGGTGTCATCCTTTAGAGGTCTTTTTCTCTCCCTTTCCAGTTCCCTAGAATCAGTAGAAATGGCACAGAATCGAGCTATTGCCAAGCTCTGTTGCAGGAGCACCAGGATGCTCCTGTGTGATGAGCCGGCGTTTATATACAAGACACTTGGCACACCATTGATTTTCCTTTCTTCTTTCAATCTGTCCATCCTGTCAGTCCTTTATCCCTTGGCAAATCTGTAGGCAAGTCTGTCTGTTAGTAATACAAAATTCCATTTGACAGGTTTTAGCCCATGGTAAGTTTCATGATGTTAACGAGAGATAGGATTTTAGAAATGTTTCTCAATTTAAAGAAAACTGTCTACCATACAAGCTCCATTAAGCATAGTGGTGTTAGCAGCATGGAGCTGAAGATATTGAGTCACCCTTCCTGTGTGTTTTTTAAGCTTTATTCTTCCATCCTGGGCCACTGTGGAGTGTCTGACTCAAGGCTCCTTCCTTTGCCGGGAACTTGAAGTGAGAGGAAAAGTCTTTCCTCCTCCACCATCTCATGTTTTTCCCCCTAAGGAGTGTGATATTGATTGCCTGGACCACTCGGTTTCTCATATCCCATAATGACAGGTGGCCCTGTCACCCTTCCCCATCAACAACAAGCAGCCAGCCACCCTGCTTTATGTTGCCTCATAACCGATTTCTGTTTGACCTGTTTCTAACCCTGGTTGGTCTAGTCTGCCATTTCCTCTGTCGCCCTTTCCCCTCAAAACGCGTCCAGATTTGTTCTATACAATATATACCGTATTAGGATCATGATGTCCTCCCAGTGTGAAAGGTTGGCAGTAATTGTCCACCATTATAAATATGGTATTGGCAAGGACTTCACGATACAATACGCATCACGATACATGGCTCACGATACGATTACGTCACGATACATTGCGATACAATACATATTGTGATATATTGCGATATTCCACATAGTTCACTGAAAATGTAAAAACAGAGCTGAAATGCCACAAATCGGCTTTATATTTTTAAGGAGCCGCTGTAATTTTGTCAGCTGCGTCCGTCATGTTGCATCCAAATTTTACTCTACCAGAAATGGGGGGGGCCATCAATTCTAGGCAACTAGCCATACTGCGACATCTATAGGAACTGAGGTTGTAGTTCACACACCATTTTAAAACGTGAATGTTAAAGATTTCTTTTTTTTTTTTTTAATAGAATCGATTTTTGAGCTGGAAATCGATGTAGTATATCGTGAAAATATATTGCGATATATTGTATCTTTTTTATTTTTTATTTTATTTATTTTTTTAGCACAGCCCTAATTATAAATGTGAGCTGCAATGTGTGTCACAACTGTCGCCACAGCGGTTGCCAGGCAGACGGGTGACATCTGGCGTCAGACAGGACAACGGGACAGTATGCCCCAACAGCTCTTCAGCAGGTCGCGTTTACTGCTGCGGTTATTTCCCATGTCACCGTTCCTTTGGCGGGGGCGTCAAAAGCAGGCAGCATGGGCCTAATCCCTCTCCACATCGCTCTGTGCTGGGTGTCAAACAGGATGTGGTGCCTACAAAGCATTCTCAAGCTTTTCTCAGCCGTTGGCAGCGCTTGTTAAGAAAGCTACTTTTGTGGTGTTGTAGAGGGGTGTGGTCAGGCAATATGAGCCCACCACAAACTGAAGGCCTGTTTCTTGCAGGCCCAGAGAGCAGTGCCCTTTCTGCCCACATGCTCCATGGCTTTGGCATGGCCACGGTTGTGGGATCCAAATTGGAACAGTTGGGAAGGGCATAAAATGCAGACCCTTCCACAAATGTTCCCGCCCTCACGTCGAGAAGTTCTCTGAGACAAAGAATGGCTTTGTCAGCGTTGTTAAACCGCACGGTTTAACAGCGGATACTTTTATTATGCAGTCTTGATTTCTTAGACAGTTTGAGCCACCACACTTGCACACACACCTTGTGCTGAATGCAAGACATTTCTTTATACTGTGTTCTTGGTTTTGTGAATGTACAATGTAGTGATTGTGTCTTGCCCACGAACCTCTGACACATGGTTCATCAGAGTTTAATCAGATGATGAACCATAGCTCTGAGGAGAGCACAGTATGAGCTCATTATTCAAACAACAACAACCGCTTAAAGTGTTTCATATGCAGGTAATGATCACCCTGTGCATAGACTCGTGCATAGACGTATTCTGTCCAATAGCCTATCTGGGAACTCCTCCTCCACTCACTCTCCCCTTCAGAGCGAGAAAGAGAGAGAGACTTCCTCATCCTGATTCACTGTGCCAAGGTACACAGCTAGATTCCTCTCCCTCTCTAGTGGACTCTAGCCTGCTGTGGTCCTGGGCAGGCGGGCAGTGTGGGAGAGGGGGGCAGGCTCTTGGACGGCATCCATTTCCAAACACGTGAGGCAGTACATCGCTGGAGGTTTGGGTTGATTTGCTCCCTTTGTAAGTATCTCTCTCTGGGACATTCATCATCGGTTTCTGTGTCTCTGTTCTCTTATTTAGCATATCCATCATATCTCTATATCTCAAGATGACGTCAGGATAGGCTGTCAATCGGTTTGTGTTTTCAAGTATGTGGAGAATGTTTTGGCGCTCAGACCGAATTTGTGGAAGATGGATTCAAATGAAATAGGCTACCATTTTAACCGTTGTAGCCTGCCCTTGAGAATACTTAAGTATATTTAACATTCCAAGTCAATATGGCAGGGTAGTGGTAGTGTCTGGCCAGGGGCTGTATTTGTAGGCAAATGTTATCTTTCTATGCTGTGCTGTTGTGAGCTAGGCAGGGGCACATCAGAGAATGTGATCTAGCAGATATTCTAGCAGACATTCAGCCCACAATCTTTCACGTAGACTTCTGCCAAGCCTGGCTCAGGCAGTAAGGAAACAAAGGGACGTGTACTGGCTGAATGACACGTTGCTGCACTTGTTGGCCTGCTGTCGGTCAGCAGGAACCTGTCAGAGGAAAGACTTTAGCAATGCTGCGCTCATGTGATGCAGTAAAACAAAAGCGAGCTAAATATGTTAATCTCTTGATGTAACAATTTGAAAGGGTTAGACATGCTTGCTTTGCCTTCTCTGTTATTCGGTGCATATGGCACTTATTTGTGGTCTAAACTGAAATTAAATACATTTAGATTTAAGCATGACACCTAAACACCGGAAGTTGAGCTGTGGTTCTGACAGACCTCTGACAGTGACATACTTATCAGTGATACAAGCTCCATTTGTTTCCTAATGATGGGACACACTCAATTTAACTACCATGTGCACCCTGACTTGGCACACGAGCACGAGCACTGTACAGCACAAGCCTGCTGTGAAGTTATAGCATGGCCAGAACGTGATCACAGTCAGAGCTTCCCCACTACAGTAACTGTTGCGTATTTGTGGCAGTGGTGCGGACATGCAAACCTACACACAGTCAAGCAATGAAAGTGTGTGTGGTGTCTCTCTGTGACTTCTTTGTTGCAGAGATTTATAGCAGTAGGTTTTTTTTGGTCTTGTGTCTGTCCCTGGTTTGGTTTTGGTGCAGCTCACAGCTTTATTCTTGTTTCAGAGCATTTTATTTTGTAAACACAGCGCCTGTTCATTTTTAGAGCATTTGTAAGGTAAACCTCCTTTTATAGTGTTCAGATGTCTCTTTTGGATCTGGCGTTTTCAATGTATCCATCGATGCTATGAACAGAGACGTTTTAAAAAATACTTTGAGAAGTATTTTAACTTTAGCTGATGTTCTGGAAGATTAGAAGCATAGTTGATGTGTATTGGCTTGTTGGAGACAGTGTTTCTGAATTCATAAGCTCTAAAATTTCAGGCTGTTTGACCAAAGAACAAGGCCATCTCCTAAGATAAGATGAGTGTTTGTTGCAGTCCTTTCACAGATGAGTTATGTCAGTTGATCATCCATCTACCTCCTTTCTTATCTGCTCTCAGCAACAGTAGCACAACAGCAACAGTCTCTGAAATTTCTTCACGGCTCTGTCCCCTTTTTAGCCCTTGCATTCATCTTCCTGTTCCTGAGCAATATAATTAAGGCCCAGTGCAACCCAATGGTTAGGGCCGCCGTGGCCACAGATCATATTCGACTTTCTAATTTGCTATTTTTCAGAGCAAATCCCATATTTAGAGTTTTACTGGGTTCCATTTAGCGAGGAACCAGATTTCAGTGTCCAACATGCTGTTAGTTTTGTTCAAGCTGTGTGAGCTGGTAGGCAGAAAATCTAGCTGTGTACAGTATGTTTTCTTTTCTTGAGTCTTTGTCATTGTGATTGCCTTCCCTACTCAAATGCATTGCACTGTACGTTGTGTTTATACGCTTGTAGGGTGTCTCTTAACGGAGTTCCAGTCTAAAATGCGATGAGCGCTGTCTCTCTCAAAGACACTTTGGGTTCTATCTAGGCCATTCTAAAGTAAGTGGGACACAGACAGCCCTGGCTTCTGAAAACTGGTCCTCAAATCTCTGCAGAGAATTATGAAGAGGACAGGGTCAGTTTTACATATCCGCCTCCTGTCGAAGAACATTGCAGTGGTATAAGGAAGGTGGCATGTATCTAGTAAACCAGATTAGACCCGCTATAGTTTGAAGGGGGGTGGTTGTGGAGGCTTTTGCCTGATTCATATGTTATTGATTTGCTTATCCTCTGCCTGGTTGACATGTATTCACAAAATATTGTTCAGCTAAAACATTGTTGAGGTTATTCCACATGATAATGGATCCGATCTGTATGGATTTGACTGCGGACCAACAAGCGTTTTAACGTGCGCATGGACATGATCGGTGCCACACTGCGTGACGGTGACCTGAGTTGAGATGCCTGGTCTGGGGAAAATACAGAAACGGGCAGGAGGTAGTCACAGGATCTTGCTTAGTGCGGGGCCTAACCATCATATGATGAGCCAGCGGGGCCACGCACATGCACAAAGTGCATACAGTTTGTTGTTAATAATCACATAATTCTGTAAGAACCTCCGAGCGTTTTCTCATTACTCCCCAGTGTAAAACATATGAAGCACTGGGTGCCTTCTGTTGGGAACATTTCACATTGACCTGGGACCATCGTAACAATCTCTGCCATTGTGTTGGATCTCAACATATTGTGCTGCTTTAATCCTTTCTTTAAAGAAAGTAGTTTTATCCGCCACCATGCCTCCAATTGATGCCTTTTTAGGAGACTACAGACAGCAGACCTCTGGGTCCTACAGTGAGGTCTTTGATTAGCCCAGCCCTCCCACTGCCTCTAGATTGGTGACCTGGTACATCCTATGGGAGATGCACGGCTCATTACCGCAACAGGGGTGGGTCTCTGCTTAGTGCTTTTCGCCTCACTAAATGGCCTTCCCTTGAGGTCCCTCCGTGACTGCCTGTTTAAATACATTTCATACGGGATCATCCTTTTTACAACTGTGAAGCCAGTGCCCTTTTTTACTGCTTGTCGGTCTGTAAAGGTAGTGGATATGTGGTGTGCTGGTCTTCCAGCAACACTGCTTGAAAGGAGATCTGATAAGACCGGCGGTTTTTTTTTTCTTTCTTTTTTTTCTTGGCTACTGGCCCTCGATCTCAGCTGCGCTCACAGGCTGCTGTAGGTTTTATATGCTTTCAAAAAACTATAAATCTTACTTGTGGTGTTTTTAACTGCTCATTTTATAGATGTATTGTTGCTAGTGCTACAGTTTACAGTTGGGTCATTTAGCAGACCTAACTGTAAAAGCGACTTACAATGAGCACACTAGCTAGAAGGAGCAGATGAGGCTTGCTCAAGGACTCCGGGGCTCGAACCCACATCCTGACTATCCTGCTACCACTACAGTGTATATTATACACAACTTTTTCCCCCAAGGTGCAGGACGACACACTGCCATGTTGAAAGGGGGCGCCACCAAGGTGGGGCTCCCCAAGCCAGGGCTCCAGGAGCGGGCCAAGACGGCCTCCTTTACCACTTCCTCCACCGCCCCCACCTCGTTGAAGACCTCCAGATCCTCCAACACGCTCGCCTCAGACCTGCGCCTCAGCCGGGTGAGTGACAGCCAGGCATGCCCCCAGGGCGGGGAAGCTGTGTGTGTGTGTGTGTGTGTGAATTTACAGAGTTGTAAAAACATGTAACTAAAATATGAAGGTCGAAACAAAGCATAGAACGATGGCAAAATAAAGAGAATGTGGTCTAATTCTCCTAGTGTTCTGTTTACATTGCATTTGTTTCTGAATGTGAAAGAAGATCCAGTCAAGCCAGTGTATTCATGCGCTCCTCCTAATATAATGTAAATAGAGCACTGTAACATTTAAAAGACTTAAACAACAGACCGATACCGGATGTGTTTGAGACTCATGTAATCATGGAGACGCATGGAAGTGAAAGGGGGGTGGGGGAGCTGTCCAGATGAAGCTACTGTTGAAAGTGAGATTCACCGTTATGGCCCTAGTTTATTGAGCTAAGGAACATGCTCAATTGTTCTACAAAGCTTTTGTTATCACTAATGTTACGGTGCCAGCTACAGTAGATGACAGGAGATGTGTGTTGTGCTCTAGCTGAAGAGAGCCAGCAGTGATGATGCCCTGGCCAAGCCTGCGTTGGGGGCTGCAGCCTCTGGCTCCAGGATGAGGAAGACAGTCACCACCGGAGCCATCTCAGACCTGGCAGAGGCCCGCCCTCGAAGCCTTACAGGTAGGGCATTTGGCGCTTCACAGGCCACCTCAGGGAGTTCTGAGAGGCCTATCCTAGATAAGTGATATGATAGTAAGTATAATATTTGTTATTATTGTGTTATAGCGCCCCCACAACCCCAAATGTCACTGTTTGTGTTTTTAAACACAGCTGTGTATGTGGCTGTAGGGGAAGGAAGATAAAACTCTGTAGGTAGAGGAGTAGTGAGGAGTGTAAGTCACACAGCACTCGAGTGCGGGAGCGGAATGAGAGTTTCAGATCAAAACGACAACATTTTTGTAACACTCATTTCAACAATGTGGGTAATTCCCCATACAAATCGAGGAGTGTCCCTTTAATGCCACGTATGCCTGACAGTTTTGCCTGTGGTTTGGTCTCTGTGATTCAGAGGTGAGGTGTGGCGGCTAATACTGCAGTTTCTAGCTAACACCAGAGGGAAATGCACCATTGCATACTACTGTAAGTTATCATCCAGTAGCAACACAATGCCAACCGTTGAGAATTTATGAGCATCAAATCATTAAGGTGGACTTCTCAGGGCGTTTAAGATTTGGATGAGTGGGTGAATTAATCAACTGGGACGGAATCGCCAAAAGATTTAAAGTCGTCAGACACTGGCTGAAGACGATCCCAGTTAAGATCTCCAGCTGAAACAATTTCACTATATTTTAGTCTGGATAAAAGGTGCATCAAGGACTGCAACGCGTTTTGGTTAGCCAGTTTTTGGATATTACAACAATGTCCGCATCTGTTGATTTAACCCATATTCTAGTCATATCCATTTTGGGTAACACACATTGAGATGAACGATATGTAGACCAGCCAGAGATTTAAAATCAGATGGCATCTCAATACGCTGCAACTGTAGGTTGCACGTTGCTGGATATAAGTAATGGTAAAGCAATCAAACTTAGCTAATTTTGTTAACTCAGCATTTCTGAGTTAACACCACTAAAGCATTCCCACTTATCTTTCCTGTTTTGCTGTCCTTCCTGCGGTGTAGAAAAGCAACACTGCACCTGAAATGTATCGGTCTTCTATTTTAAATATATAGCTCAAATCTGTGGCGTACAAAACGAGTATGCTAGTTTGTATGTAGGAGTCATATTTAGTTTGTGAATGTGAAAGGGGTGTGAAATGTGAAATGTGTTTCATCTGTTCATTTACCTCATCTCCTTACTCTGATATGAAGTGCAATGGCCACTAGAGGGCCACAGTGCATCACTGTAACAGTTGGCCTGTCTCATATCCTTGTCTTTATAGTTGGAGTGAGCTTCGCTTTATTCGCTATTTTTGTCTCATCCTTATTTCTGTGTTTTCTGTCATTGATGGGGTGCAAGTATCCAAGTATCTGCCTTTATGGGACACCCAGCACCCTGTTGTCAACTATATTCTATAGAGATGAATGCATGAACTTTGTGTGCTTCACTGGGCAGGCGTCGCACACCTGCTACAGCCAATGAGATTTGACATGAGACATTCAGGTCCTTTATGGCGTCTACATTGTGTGTGAATACCTGGTGTAGGGTGGAGTTGTAAGGTAACAGAGTCGGAGTGCATCTATTTGTGCATTCTACCTGAATCAGTCAGCCTAGCAAACCTGGCAAACCTGTTCTACTATGTCCAGACTACAGTCCGGTGTTTACGCTGCGCTATAAAGAGTCCATCCATGTTGGCATAATTGCTTGTAATTAAACCATTCCAAATTGTTAAAATAAGTACAAATAAGGAAATCACATCGTGTCTCCCTGTGTAAAAAAAGAGTTTATACACGTTGTGTATATTGTGTCAGTGGTCTGCAAGAGAATGCTTGGGATGTCCCCTGTGACAGCGATAACGTTGTGGATGGGAAAAACACTTTTCTTTTTTTTTTATGTTGAAGCGAAGTCAATTGATTCTGAGAAAAGGAGATCCCAGGGTCCACTAATTAAACACGAATTAGCTAAGTTGGTTTTATGCGTGTGTTTTTTTTACACTCAAGGGTAATTGATAATTGTATAATTTTCCAAATTCATAGCCTGGTCTAGATTTGGTAAACCAATATTTGGTGGCTAACCAGAATTTTCTTAGTTAAAATTGCAGTGTTATGTAGCCGCAAGCTGTTTAATCTCTCCCTTCGACAGAGATGTATCTACCATGCAAATGGGACTGACCCTTAATATTGAGCTGGTTTTGCTGCCTGTTTCATAAGCTCCGCCAGCATCTACTGTAAGTGGGGTGCTTGCCACCCCCTTGCAGAGCATTAGGAAAATGTTTTCCCCCGTAAAGCTTTCTGCTCAGAAGTTTGGATTCAAGCCAACTGAATTGAGTCCTTTTCAGTACCCAATATGGTTAAAAGGGAGATGAATTTATCTTTCCCAGCCATTAATAAATTATATGAATGTATCTTTCAATAAAATTAATACATTTCGCTGAAGTTGGATTCAGATTCATGTTCCCACCCCCACCCCCCGATTTACAGTATTATACTGTAGGTTGTCCTGTCTGTATAAGCACCTGAAACAAGGCTGTCCTCACACACCAGACAGTGTTGCCGGCAGGTCCTCTGTATTGTTGCCCCTGGGACTGGGCTTCCCTCCACTGCACATGGAGACATATGAAGACTGACAATGAGTGGACAAGTCAGACAGGTCTCCAGATAGGTCTAATCAACCGGTGGAAAATCAAATGAGACGTGTGGGAGGGAAGTGCTGGCCAAACGCACACACACAAGGGATGAGGATCGTCATTTAGCCTGCCACTCTCAAAACAAATCCTCTTGAGGTAAAATGCCATGTTTGGAATATAGATTGGGGTGGCCACCTGTGATATTTGAATTCCTAGGATGTTTGCCTGCGATAATCTGGCACAAAAGTCCTGGGTGTTTTGGTTTATTTATGCGAGGCCTCCTTTTTAGATACAATTTCTCACTGCTTTTGAGTTAAATAAATTGGTTCTGAAATTGGTTCTGGCATTTAATGGCAACGATAGATCCCTGGATTTGTGTAGCGCACCCTCTAAGTGGCATTATTCCCTGTCAATATGACCGTGTGGGTGTTAAACTGTTGAGTTGACAGTTGGTTTGACTGTGCCAAGTAACATCCAGGAACAAGCAGGCTCCAGGACACCGGGAATCAGTCTTCAGACAGATGGGGAGTTTCTTCCTACAAGCAGTCTAAATCTTCTTTTCTTTTTGCTGACAGACTGTGCTGTGGTTGAACTCTTACCCAGGTAGAAATTATTAGTATTATCAGTAAACCTTTAAAAGGTTCTAGGCAGGGTGTTGGGGTTTATGATCATGTTAATTATAACAGAAATGTATACTTGCTTCTGAAGGTAATTGTATGGAACATTTGGTACATCTTAAATCACAATTACTGAAAAATGCATTGAGTGGTGTGTTTTTCCACACCATTTGACACCCAAATGTGTTTCAAAGCCATGCAGACTTTACCGCAAATGATGAACCATATTGTGTTCATAGCTGAAGTACTGTATATGAGCAAATGATTAAAGTAGAGGCATGGAGAAAAACAATAAAAATGTTGTTACTTCTCTCCTCCCTACCGTACCACAGCCAGCGCCCCGCAGCACTCGCAGGTGCTGAAGATGGAATCTAGCCAAAGTCATGGAACACACACACACACTCTCACTCAACAGGAGCTAAAATATCCAGCTGGGTGACCACATGACCCTCCTCACAGCATGCCACGCTAACGAGCTGCTAGTGTTGGTTTGGCTAATGGATCCTTGTCTCGTGGACGCCCGTCGTCCGACGAGCTCAAGCGTGCAGTGGGATGTCTACAGCCAGACGAGGTTTAAAGCCCTGCGCTCGTCACAATGACTTATTCAAAACACCTCATCAATATTTCAGTGAAGCTTTCGCTTAGAGAGGAGTCCCTGCGGAGGGTGCTCGGAGAGATGGCCGAGAGATAAGACGGTTCTGGGCTATAAATACCAGGCCTGTAGAGGTAACTGGGGGTAGAACCACTACATAAGAAGATAAATTTCTTCAGCGTGGGCCTCTGCTGTGCTACTGTACAGTGAACGAAAACATGCAAATAACAGCTGACAACACAATGCGCCTCGCGTGCCGGCCTCTTCCGAGCCGATATTGGCCAGCTGGCTTGGTGGATTGGGAAGACGGAAAGACACGGCCCAAGTTTAGTTTTTGCTGTGTCATAAGGCATGCGCTGTATGTCTCTCCCCCCGACACTCAGCTGTATGAGAGGTCTAGCTGCCAGCGAGTGATAAAGTGGAGGGTCTCTTAAGGTCGCCCACCACATGTGAGACTAGCTAGCAAACTCCAGATGGATTACCTTGCTCTATTCTCTAATTATCAGCATTGGGAGACTAGTGGGAGGGAGGGTGTGTGTGTGTGTGTGTGTGTGTGTGTGTGTGTGTGAGAGAGAGAGAGAGAGAGAGAGATAAAGTGAGTGCTAGAAAGCAAGTCCGACACAAAGACAGAGCGGGACAGACGGATATAACGATGCAGATATATAATGTTAGGTTGTCTTCACTAAGGACGAGGATCTAAGAGGACCGTGAGAGGTCCAGAGGAGGGATGCCAATGCTACGGGTGACTCATAATCCCTGACGTGACCGCGGGCAAGGGCGTCGGCATCTCTGCATTTCAGGGGAGGGCGGAGGCTGGGAAGAGAGGGTGGGTGCGCAGCGGCCCCGCCCCTCTCGTACCTGTCAGATGAATTAATGGAGCGCGCCCCGCGCCCGTTGGGCCGCCTCAGCCCATATAAGCACTCAGCCGTGGCAGACGCACGGTGACACGGGCGGCACAAAGGCAAGCCTGCTCTCACGTGCACGACCACTGGCGAGCACACAGAAACACATTCTGTCTCCCACTCTCGCTGTATGTGAGCTGACGTGTAATTATGCATTATGTATTCTGTCCTAATGGCAGCATAGAAAGGCACGCGCGGACCAGAACCCCGTGGCTTCCTTCTGGCCTGCTACTAGGTCCTGAGCGGTTTTGAATGGAGAGTTTCCCAGACGGATATGCAAGAGTGGAGCTTCTGAGATCAGGATTAGCTTTTATCCAAAGCTCTATTACACGGAGCAGATAGGGGTTAGGCATCTTGTATAGGCATCCTTAATTTAAAAAAGGAACACCTGGTATCTGGTTAGGTTGGGGTGGGGGGTGGGGGGGGTTTGTCCAGACTTTTGGCACAAAGTTTTAAGATTGCTCTCTTGAAGAGATTGTGGCCCAGGCAGTTCCACGCCAAAAGCCTGAAAGAGAAAGCCAGAGAGAATGGTGAGGAGGGAGGGGTGGCCGGGGGCTTGTCCAGCCAGACCTTTGGAAGAGGCCTGTGGGAGACGCGGAGATGGGCGTCCTGCTATGAGGAGAACATTCTTAAGCGTGAGGAGAGAGAATATTTAGAAGGAAGGAAGGGGGTTCACGCACAATGGTTGTGGTTTATCGTAGGAAAACCTTCCATTGATCAGCTTCATTGGAATCTCGTAAGGGATTCGGGACCTACTATGTGCACAACAAGAGGCTTGAAAGTATTTATCAGACGTGGGCAGAAACGTAGTCCCACCAAGACCTTCCTTCCTGACTGCAGCCTTGTGAGATTGTTTTTATAGTAGCTCAGAGGATTTTGTGCATCAAATACATTTTAAGGGGGAGGATATAGTTAGACGCACTGATGTACATTACTGGAATGGTCAGTATTTAGGTCTGTTAAAAGCATACTCTGTACCTTCCCACCAAGAGGAAGAAGCTGGACTAAATCGCTGCCAACTTAGTTTCTCCTGTAGCTCTTGCCATCATAAATATTTCAAAAGAACATTCATTGTGGATGAGGGAAGACAGAAAATAACCCCCCCACACACACACACACACACCTATGCCTCTTCCCCCCGCTGTGGGGGGTGTAGGCAGAATGGTGAGCATTGGCCTGGCATGGCCCCTTACCCTAAATTCACCCCCTCCCTGAGATTTGCTAGGAAATCAGCCATGTCATCTGTGTGTGTGTGTGTGTCTCCTTGGGCCATTCTGAAGCCCTCAGAGCTCCCCAGCTGCCTCCGTCCAAAGGTTCACAAGAAATGGGAAGACAGAGCGCTGCCGTCAGCCTCTGCCAAGAAGACAAATAATACAGCTCTCTCTCTCTCTCTCTCTCTCTCTCTCTCTCTCTCTCTCTCTCTCTCTCTCTCTCTCTCTCTCACTCTCTCTCT
>JAODLI010069638.1:0-14333 GCA_027575585.1 Percopsis omiscomaycus
TCTCTCTCTCTCTCTCTCTCTCTCTCTCTCTCTCTCTCTCTCTCTCTCTCTCTCTCTCTCTCTCTCTCTCTCTAGACTGTAACCTGCATTTCAGTCAGTAGGTCATCCGGACACAGATCTCCACATGCCTGTGTCTGCCCATCCAGGATAGGAAAATAAAACATGAAAATTTGTGAGAGGGGGGTGGGGGGGTGGAGGAGAGCGGCTAATTGCTCAGTGAATCACAATGGCTTGCCTTAATAGGACAGTCGCATAGAATAAGTCTTCAAAAACACTGGCCTCTTTTATAAAAGACTCCCTGGTTTCATTCAGTGTGATTCTTGTCTTTCGAGCTTGAGGTCCTTTTCTCTCATCTCTCTGCGAGGCTTTCTAATCTTCCTCTCTACTCAATTGCGTTCCTCCAAGCCTCCAAGTATCGGACTAAAAAGCCATACAGATTAAATGCTGAAAATTCTGCGCCCTCTGCATGGTAGAGCGCAAATCTCATTTCAAAACTTTCATGTCGCTAAGGAGGGACGATGAATGGGCAGAGTTTTATCCATTTGGCAAGCGGAGATAACATCCAGAAGAAAAAGTGCCATACAGTCCAGGCAGCAGGTTATAGGCCTACTACATTTTTTTTTATCTCCACAACATTAATTAAACATACCAGGTAATGCCATTTGAATGGATATTTGCTTCCTTGATATGGCCTTCCTTCGCATTTCTTTATAGAAGCGGGAAGTAAGGTCCTACATTTCGGGGTATTCAGAATACTGCAGTCAATTTCTTCTTCATTGGTCACTAGAGCAGTGAACTTTTGCGCGCTGCTCGGCTAACTTGCGCCACGGGCCGCGCTGCACCTCCGTCCGCGCAGCATGTACTTCGGTGGCACGGCACCAATACACATGAATGGGATTTAGGGATCTGCTCCCTCGTTTGCGTATCGTTCATATCTTCCAACTCCAATTCCGTAGAGGGTAAATTATTTATCTCTACTCAATAATAAACATTGGCTTTATTACTCTTGCCCCCTTAAAACAGAACGCTCTCTTTAAATGCCTATTTTTTATACTTCACCTACTGTACATCCATTAATGTCAGTAACCCATCAATGGCTTCTCTTTTCCTATTGTATATATAAGTGGCAACCAATTATCATTTATCATTTTTAAATTACAACAGATTCCCATTTCTTTCTAAAATGTCACAATCCCAAATGACCCCATGATTAAATTTCTAACAAAACTGCCAAACAACGAGATGGTACAGGGTTTCCTTTCACCTTTCGTCATCACTATGCGTGTTGGGTGAGAGACTGCCTGCAGCTATCAACTGTGGAATTTCATTGTGGACAGCCAAACTCTCCGGCGGTCTGTGTTGAGCGTAATAATTCCATAATCGTGGAACCCTTGGGGGTTCGAGTAGTTATGCTGTCCAATTTCCATAACAGCGTTTTCATGGTCTCAAGGCAGCTTGGAGAATGCCTCTTGTGTTTCTTATCATACACAGTCCTCTATGAATGCCTTTTTGGCCCTGGCCCTGCATCTCTCACACGCACACACACAGAAACACCAAATACCCTTGAGTGCCAGTCATCTAACGCCATAAATGTATCACGTCTTTGTATTGGAGAACCTCCTGCGCTTCCAGGCCAAAGGCTCTTGCTCTGATCTTGCCTTCTAAAAGAGAGGCACTCTTCCATCCGGAAGGTCAGCCTGCGATACACTATCAGACCAGGCCCAGATAATCCGGCCCCAGCTGCAGGAGCTGCAGAATGGCCTTATTATGTGTCTAAGGAGCCTGGTGGGAGAGGGGGTGGGTTGCTGTCATGTCAACCCCTTTCACACATGCGGCTTAACCAAGCAACATTCCGGTATCTTTCAATGTGTGAACGTACACTGTTTTTATAAGCGTTCACTTTGCAGGGTTAAATCTTCCCCTATGGCTATATTGTGACAAAGCACTAAGACTCCCAGGTCGAGGTGTGTGTTTGCTGTAGAGATGGGACTAGAAAGAAACAAACAAACCACGTTTGTAAAACTCTCTGGAAATTGGACTCTGGGACAAGAGTCCCAGATAAGGTTACAATAGCAATGACCTACGATGAGATACCAGGCATCCTACTCCAATGTTTTTGAGACAGTATACTCAAATAAGGACATTTAAAAGTCTAAGAAAGTCATTTCTATATTTTTATTATAAATGGGTTCGTTATATACATCCAGCCTCCCTTCATCTATCCAGAAAGATTATGGCATGTATGAACACATTCAACATGAACATTTTAAAGAGTAGATTAAGTAGTTTAAGCGTGAGGGAAAATCCCTACCTAACTGAGAAGAGTGTACATGGCATGGGCTCCATGTGATAAAGGGCTACAGTGGTCCAAAGCAAATGGTTACTCCCTGCCTAGGGCCAACCCTGGCCCAAGGCAGCAGCCAAGCAATCACAGCTAGCTGGTACAGAGCCACAACTACACTACAACCACAACTATGCAAATCATATTTTGGCATAAACTATGAAAACCAGTACTCCTGCATTGTATCTGGGGCAGGGCCACTGGGTAGGGGTAGCGATAGGCTGTTCCATATAAAACCCCCAGCCAACATTTTCCGTTAAAAGCATTTGAGAGAAAGGGGGGAAAAATCTCTATCCAACTTTTACCAGTTAAAAGAACTTGCAAAGCTCTTAGTTGGACTTATAGCTCAGGCCCACACTCTAGCAGATGAAAGACAGGCGTTTAATTGCTTTTAATTACTCATTTATAGTAATTAGTGAGGTCTCTGATGTAGGGTAGCATACCCTTTCCTTCCTTCTGGCTCCACACCTCTTTCGCTCTCCATTCATTCTCTGTCCTACTCTCTGCTACTGCATCACTGTCCCACCGCGCCCTCCCTCGCTGACTAGCTGTGCATAATGCAGCCTTGGCCCGCACACCACAAACACCAAGATGGGTAATTATGATGATGGTAATGACAGAGTTAGCAGGGGGTAGTACAGCTACTAGAGGAATGACTGTAGCGTACTGTACAGACATGTGCCTGCTTGCATGTATGCACAAATGCGCATGTGTGCCTTGCCACACAGTGTGCACTAAACAATTGCAGTGCAACTTCAACCTGAACATAGCTACTCCCAAATGAGGGATTTCATGGTGACTGGAGGCAAAACATTAATTTTGCTCAGGTATCATGCACGTCTACACTACATACACAAATACATAATGACAGCACTTCTTACACAGCACAACCAATGGCAGAAACATTAAGGAGTTATTCAGGAGTTAGGACACATTACTTTAATACTATACAGTGTGGTGTAATAACCTTCTTTGTAAATGAAGCACCCGGTGCTGTGGTGCAGGCTAGATTAGTAGCTGGGTTAAGGAACAGATGGCAGGGCATATGACTGACAGGTGGCAGACAGAGGCAGGAGTACAGCGGGACTATATAATAGCAGCACACAATGTGACAAGCTGTCAGAGAAACGGCACATCAGAAAAAGCGTACCACAAAGGCTTCTGGGCTAGAGGAACGGTACTGTGTGTGGGTTTACCTGACTATCCATAACTTTGCCACTGTGACAAGGTACTCTAGATTGAAGTAGTGATCATATAAAACATTACTTAACGGAATAAATAGAAGTGGCACTATCAACAGCAGACGATACAATATTAGTGGCAGAAACATCAGCTCTATGTAAGATAACAATATTACAGCAGTGGTGGACTGTAATGACAAGTGTGGGTTGGGTCAGTCAGTGCCTGAGGATGCAGAAAGTTATGTTGGACTGTTCAGAGAACAGCAGTGAGAGCTCTCATTCTGACACCAGTGTACGCTCTGATAACGTCTCAGCACAACAGCAGATTGTAAATAGCTAAATAAATGTGTCTCCGGTGAGAGGGTGAAATGTGTGCGAGTTTTTGTGTGGTCTCCAATACAGTAATGTAGAATAGAGATTGCATAATAATTGCAATATAAATATAAAGATATAAATTCTTCTTAGTCATGATATATACTGTACTGTTACCGGGATATAAAATTACATATACAATGAAAGCACTGATTTCTTTTTTGTTTTCTTTGTTTTCCTATTCCCTGTGTATTAATACACACTAATATTAGAGTATTAATACACTGTTCATTAATACACTGGCTATACAGTAGGCAAATCCTAAGAATATAATCTCCCAGCAGCATTTGTTTTTAAATTATTTCAGCTAAATAACCAAAAGGTGAAGTAAAGAAAAGTTGAATTTTACAGATTTAGACATGACATGTGTGTGGCCTACCTGCAGGTGACAGCTGTCTTTGGGCTGCGGTTTTACTCTCTCCAGTCTGCCATCTTATCCACAAACCCCCCCCCCCCCCCCCAGGCTTTCCTTCTCCCTTTTTCGTCTTCCTCTCCTTACTTCCTGACCTCACTCTCACTGTCTCCATTCGATTTCCCCTGACATTGTTTTGCGGATCTTCCCCTCACTGTATTGTCAGTTCTATCTGCTCGTGTGTCTACCAGACTGTCTGATCCATCACGCACACATGCAAAAAATGCCCAAAAGCAGAAGTGCCACTGGAAGATGGTTTCAGTGGGCATCACTTTAAAAACACGCACACTGCAACCTCCAATGATTTGCATAGAGAGGGTTGCTCACGAAGCACGGCCTACATTGCTCTGGCAACCCTTCGTCAAAAGAAGAGGAGTGAAAGAGAGGGAGGTGGAGATAAATAAGGTGTACGGTGATGAGTACGTTTGGACCGTGCAGAGTTTTGTAAGATGTCTCACCCTCCCCTGGATGTCAAGAGTCTGCAACCTGCTGGGGACATTTTTAGCGCTTGACCCCTTCTGCAGACATGAGGTCAGCTACAGAACAACACCATGTAGATAGTAGGGATTAAGTGTCTGGCCAAGGACACATGAGAAGGACAGAGGCCTGCCCACTTAGAGGCTTTAACTTGGCTTTTCCATTTGAAAAAGTGTTACTCTAAGGTGCAGAGTCATTTACATGATTTGGTTGCAGCGCATGCGTCATAAACATTCCATGTATGGTGGGAACAAGATAGTTTAGGATGGTCTAGTAGTCTGGTGTGACTCCCAGCCGGAAGGACATGGGTTAGAGCCCTCGAGTTGGCCTACCTGTAGGCTAAGCATCCTTGAGCAAGATGCTAATCAACTAGCTGCTCCTTGTAATACTTTTAATTGTACTCAATTCTACGTCGCTCCACTAATTGTGGTTCCCAACCTGGGGGTCGCCATATGGTTGTGTAAAAAAATATATTTTTTAGATTGGAAACTGTTTTTTTACATTCTACCGCCTGCACCAGTGATCACGCAAGGCTCCAGTGGTTCCAACAGAGCCCCAAGCTGTCAACAAGCTTTGGAAATATCAGCCTGACTTTCAGAAATATGGATTTACATGCATAGCCTAAAACAACGTGAATCCTCAGTGTGTTATCTGTTCAGAAGTGCTTGCACATGAAAGCTTAAAACCAGTTAAACTTGAGACATTTGGAAACGAAACAACTCAACAAACTTTTTTCGACGCATGAAGGGAGAACTACGGAGCCAAAAGACAGTGGTGGGTGAGTACGCTTTAGTCCCTGCTAAGGCCCTGGCAGTTTCATATGAAGTGGCATATCTGGTGGCTCAATCTAAAAATCTCCCCTCAGCCATTGCAATGATGAGGGTATGGCATGGTGAAAAAATAGCTAACAGACTATTTCACTGTCGAAATACACAATGTGGCTGCGCATTCATGACATGGCAAACAACATTAAAAACCAGGTCATGGACAGAATAAATAAAAGTGGAAGATTTTCGCTGGAAATGGGACGAATCTACAGATGTGTCAGGTGATGCAAAGCTGCTTATATTTGTAAGATACAGCTAAGACAGAAAAATGCATGAGGAAATGTTTTGCACGCCACTGGAAAATACTTGCACAGGAAAGACAGTTTTCCAGCTCCGGTGCTATGCAGGGAATTATGAAGGGACTAAACTCACACATGTCCTTGCTCTTTCTGACAAGGTAACCGCTGGGCCGTGCGAGTCGAGGAGGGCGGTGTTGAAATGTGCCCTGAGCTCGAGGACTTTATGCACATTTATGACATAAGCGTCCAAATAATGAAAGGGATTATTGCCACTCACCTCTCCAAAGCCTGCTCGACAGTTTCAACAGATACCTCCCAAAAGATGAAAACGTCAGAGAGAAACAATTCTTTTTTTTTTTTTATCGTTTTGTAGCAAGGACATCATTCACTTGGCTGGGCCTGCCTATTTGAACATAGCACACCACCTCCAGTGTGCAACACCTGCCGTCGGAACTGGAGGATGCGCTCTTGGACCTCTCTTCTGACTGCACATTACAGACTGTTTTCGCATCGTGCACACTGGAAGAATTCTGTTTGTCAGTTGCTGTGGAATGCTCAGGACTGTCAAAAGCTGCAATGGATGTATTCACTCTGTTTTGATCTACATATTTATGTGAAAAGACATTTTCCACACTGACTTTCATCGAGAACAAATACAGATCATGGCTCAGAGTTGAAGATGATCTTCGTGTGGCAGTCTTCAAAATAAATAAGCTCAAATAAGCAGGCCCAGCCATCCACTAAAACGTATGAGGGTAAGTGAATGATGTCCTTGCTACGCAACTATTAAAAATAATTAACTGATTGATAGCCAACACCCCTCCCTTTAAATGGAAGTGTGTCAAAAACAGACAATCTCCATCATTACAGGGAAATGTACTGAATGAACTGTTGTAAACAGAACAGGTGTACAGTAAAATAGATAGAAAACTAAGGCCTGTAAGACCACAACTCTGTTAACAGGCCCAGTTTCCTCAGTAATATGAGAATGTATTTCTTTCCATTATTGTTTTTTTAGTCCTAACGCACACTTGTTGACTGTGATGGTGCAGTTACTTACACTAAAGCCAAAATTTATTATTCTGTCTTTGGCCAAGAAAGTGCCGGGAGCGGGCAGAGTGCAGGGTCGCAAACACCAACCTGATTATTCTGGAGGGTTGCGACTCAAAGTTGAGAACCACTGCATTAAATGACCTAATTGAACAAAATGGTGATTGTCAATGGCTTGGCAAAAATCAATATTAGCACTTCATTTATTTCGCTGCCTCTGCTGTCTGAGCTTAAACAACAAAGTGAAACAAATACTAAAATAATGACAGTAGTTTCAGTCACGTTTAACGTTTAAAGCTGAGAATAAACTAACTTCCTGTCTCTACACAACTCTAGCAGTTTATTCATTTGCATTATGACTGTTGTATATTTCACTGGAAACTGAATCTCAACCTTTCTGCTGGTGGTCTTGTCGACCGTTGAATAAACCAAGCAGACGCTGCCGTTGGCTTGGTGGATTACAGGGCAAGACCTACCAACCTACAGTATTGTGACTAACAAAAGGTTTGTGCATTTTGGTGTAGTACAGTTATCATGAGGGGTAAAACTCCTTTAAAGTTAACTAAATCCGTCTTGTTCTATGGTGCATCTCTTAACCCCAAACTAAACTACTCTGAAAATGTTTTGTTTTTCCTCTTGACCACAGCACATAGGGCCTACTGCAAACTACCAGTAATATAATCCATTACTGTATGTACTATCAGAAAGGTACAGTGCCTTTGATGAGTGTCTCTGACTTTCCTTGTGGTCATTTAGCAGGGATTCCCCAACACGTGAGGCAGAGAGAAACGACAGGTGACACAGCAGTTCATAACTCCCGCAAACACGCAAAAACACACACAAACACGCTATTCACAACTACTCTATGGGTATTATTACTGTAATCAATGTGTTGTTGCAACTTCTTTTTTTTTTTGCAGGGCTGCTAATTTACCTTGTTCCAGTGACAGCTGTGCAGGTGAAGCGGGCGTGGTAGGAGTTTGTTGACACAGGGCAGTGATCACAATGCAGGGGATTTTTTTATTCTAAAAGAGTAAAAAAAAAAAATATATTGTCAAGATTACATTAGTCACTTAGTTTAGAGAGCTAAAACGGAGGATTCTTTAATAATATTCTATGCAGGAATATTTTAAGTAATTAATTCACCAAATTAATTAATTAAAAGCTTAACTTTGTTTCTCACAATTTCTGGGGGTATGGGGAGTGCAGGGTATTATTAAGAGTGTGTGATTATTAGAGGTGTGTGTGTCAATGCAAAGCAGCTGTTAACACTCCCCCTCTCATCAGCTATGTGGGCTATAGTTTATTATTGTTGACGTGTCCAGATAACCAAAAAAAAGAAAAAAAGGCTCAAGGCCCTGTCTATTACAAGTCTATTACAGAATACATGAACAGCAACAGTTTACGCATGCACGCACGGACAGATAAATAGGTGTCGACAAGCCACGCCGCAAGCCATGAACCCCACCCAAAAACACAACATCAGCTGATGACTACATTAAAATGTGCAGACAGTAACTTGCGTATGCTGGGATTTGGTTCCTCTTTTGGTTTCTGATGTACTCCCCCTTACTTCGTTCATATCCCAGGCTCTTTCTGCCCAACCCATCCCTGAAGGATGGTAAAGTGAAGCCACGTAAAGGAACTGGACTGCTTTGATTAGCGGTGGTCGCCATGCTGAGTGACCGAGGTCGAGGCGGGGGGGTAGGGCCTTAAAATATTAGTGAGACAGGAGGAGCAGGGTGAACTGGGGGGTATTTATATGGGGGAGGGACTTGAGTAGGCACCAAACAGACATTGTGTCCTGAGGCAGAGTCCCATTACTGTCTGACAAATACAGTTCCAATCAATACTGATCAATGCAGGTCCCCTTACCCAGCAGCGTAGAGCATAATAACTCTGTCTTTAGTGGAGTATGAGCGGGATAGGGGTCACCGGCTTTGTATGCGTGTCTCTTCCCACACGCTACGGCCGAAAAGCAGTGATAGACAAAGCCTGCAGTATGAGCATGGAATCAAAGTTCAGGCTTCACTTGACTGACCCAAAAAGAAAATGAATCTGGAAACTCCCCAACTGGGGCAGACACATCACCCCACTGAGACAGGAAATGTATTATATAGACAGACAGCATGACCAGAAAATGACCAGCACACTTTCCTCACTCCCTAGTATGTTGTACAAATACTCCCATAGTACTACAACACTCCCATAGTACTACAACTAGTTGTAGTAGTAGTAATCCATGTGTATGTATATGCTATCTCTAATAACAAGCTAATTACAAGTGTTTTCTGACTACAGTAAATTTCATGAGTCATATGACAGAGAACAAATTAGTAGGGTCACTCAAATCCTACTTTAAATTTAATAACACCACCAAAGCACTCCCCACAGCTGGGACACGCAGGGTGGAAGAGAAAAGAAGAGAAATCATGTGTCAACGCGTCTTTTCAGGCATGCCATTGATTTTACCATCGTTGGCATTATGTTATGATTGAATGGGGGATTACACTCACAAGTCAAATGCCATGAATATTTTAGAAGGCTTGCTGTGTCAGTACCACTCTAGAGTTAGGCCTATTCAAGTTTTTCTTAATTCAAGTCAAGAAACGAGATGCTTTCCCCCACGAGTTAGTTTAAAGGTTTGTCAAAGCACCAGTGTGATGGATTAAAAAGTGAATTCATAATGCCCTCATCTGCACCCTGGTGCAGCCTCTTCCATTTGCCGTACACACTGAGCATGTATGACAGTAGCTTAGCAAAGCTTTTGTGTTTCACATTTCAGTATTAAGTAGTCAACAGGTCAAAATAAAAATTCTACTGCAGCACAAATTTAACTGCAGATTACAAAAGTTGGAGCTGCTGTGTATCTTAAATTCACAACATTTATTTTCAAAATTATCAATTCAACTGGGAGCTGTAAACGGTCACATCTGGAAGCTGTCTGGTATTTTTTTGAAACGTTGGCAAGATAAACACACAGGCATTGCACTCTTAATGCTATGTATAATGCTTGTATCAGATTGGATACCAGTGGTGAACTATCTTGGGTGAAAATACATTGACATTGATTGCATGTAGGATTACCATGCAAACACAATGCAATAGTAGGGTTGGCTTTTGCATACACAGTGACTGTCCATTTCATTGTAGTCTTTCAAGCATGTCTTCAAGGAAAAAACACTCACTGTGATCCAGCCTATGTAATAAAAAGACATGCTATACAGGGGGAGGGACCCCTTGCAGAGAGGGGTGGGCAGCCCCATTCATGCTCCAACACTGGGAGACGGGGACTGCTGACACATTCATCTGTTTCTACGCTCTCTCTCTCTCTCCCTCCCCCTCCATCGCCAGCCCTCACTCTGTCCCGTGGACCTTATTTGAATTTAAATGGGAGAACTGGGTTTGTCTGAAGGGACACCACTGCACTTCCTTTCCTGGGTGTCACAGTGGCACGCGGCACTTGTTCTCCAGCAAGGCTACCCGCTGGGGCCGTCTTTATTAAGATGGAAACAGAGGAGTGGGTTATTCCTCTCAGTCAGCCATTTAAAACATTGGAAAGGATTGTAAAACGTACTTTTATCATAATGGGATGCTCATGTAGGCTATGAATAAATAATACAGAGATGTTCTGATATACTAATAAGAGGTTGGCTCCATCCAGTAGACCCCGGGCAATACAGTGCATGTCTAATTTTATAGTAGAGGGTATTCACTTTCATTGCCCTCCTAGTAAAAGGGTAGATGGTTTTGGAGTATTTATTTACATCACACTTGTAATATAAAGCTCAAATATGTAAAGAACTGATATGGACACATGTTAATATTATGGATGAAATCTATGTAGAGGCTGTCAATGGATACCCTATTTACCCACAACCACGGTTTACATTTAACACAAGCAATACACAGTGATCCCTGCACCAACAACCACTGGCAATGCTGCGGTAGAAGCTCAATTGCTATGCCGATGCCGGTTGCCATGGGAACGGCGGGGCGCATGGACAGGAAGACGTATGATGTAGGCGGTGGGCCAGAGGCATTCTGGACACACCACCTGAGTGCAGAGCGGTAAATAACAACACACAGGCCCTTCACCCACCCACGCAGCTAGCTTTTCAGTCACCGGCCCGACTGCTGTGTCCGTGTCACTGCAGACACGACGTTACAAGTGTGGTACTGCTTACACGGGGGAGCGGATGTTTCTCCCACTCCTAATTCTGAGGGAAAGAAAAGGAGTGTGGGCAATGAAGAGAAATATGGTAGAAAAAAACAACAGGTCAGAGGGATAGGGAGTAAAGCAAAGATTTCAAGGAAAGGAGGAAGGAAATATAAGCGCCCAATGCCAAAGGAGATGAATGGAGAACATGGATGAAAACAAGTGGCTGGTTGGGGACATGAAAGAGGTAACAAGCCTCATCCATTCATCCACCTCAGCCACTACACAAGACTGCACAAAACAAAGCAGAGAGTAGAGAGGTAAAGAGAAGCTTCGGGCCTTCCTCCTGCTTTCCAGCTCTCCCTTTTACCAATCTATTAAAAGGTACACTCATCGATTCTATTACAGCACCCTAAGAACAAAAGATTTCTGCCCCAGCTCACAGTTGATATTTGTTGACGCGTGACACCATCTTAGAGTTTCAAACCAAAACAATGTTTTTGTAATGCTGCTTTCAACCATAAGGGTAATTCCAGACACAAATCAAGTTTCCCTTTAATGATACTACCAAGTAATTGTGTCTAATAAGTCTACCTTCCCCTGTATTATTGTTTTCCCAGAGCCCATCCTCTGTTTCACCCCACCCTCTCTCCTGCTGCTCCCAGTAGCAGAGAGGCTGCTAATAGCCACACATCATCCAAGCACTGCAGCATGCACACGTTTCAATGGAATCAATTCCTCAAAAACGACAAAGGCCTAATGCTTGTGGCTGTTAGAGGTTCATGCACCAGCGGGCTATGAACATCTGTTACTTGTTTATGATTCCATAACACAATCTAGTCAGGCATTTAACATCTAAATACAACCTTTACATTCCTAGCATTAGATGTGCTTTTCTGAGATAAGAAATCTCAAGCTGATGCTAAGCCTGAGCTGAGGTCCAGCTGTCTAGAAGTTGTACCTGAATTACATGAATTACATACAGAAGAATGTTCTCATTAAAAGCAGGATGCCTGGAATGGAGGACAGACAGTGACACCTTCCCCTGAAGATTAAGGTTGTGCTAATGAGGTCTAAAGAAAGGGGGAGCGGTACTTAACCCCCTCTTAAATACGGAGGGGAGCTTTCCATTAGATGCCAAGTCTAGGCCTGCACATTGTAGCAGCGGCATACAGTATGACATAAGGTAGCAAATCACACACGGCCACACAGACGTTTTCCAAACACAATGCCTTTCTCCTGGCCCACCAAGGCGTGACGCGCGCCGTCGGGTCTGTTTTATGTGATTATCATCTAGTTCTTCTTATCCTCTGATCTTCAGCCTACTGGAAGATGGAGAGCAGGTCTTTACCTCTGACTGACAAACAGACTGCTATGAAAGTCAGATACAACAACTAAACGGTTACTGAAGGTTTTGAAGAACGTGACATCGCAATGAACCAGCCTCAGAGGAAAAGGCACATTCTTGGCATGAACTGTGCTTGGAATTTTCTGTGGCGAGTTAAGTTGTTTCAACCCCGTGGTATGCTGTATTTCTGACATTTTTTGTATGTTGACTTTTTGTGACCTTTTCCAACTGTGGCTATTGTTTGTGACCAAAATCGAATCTAAACAATTCAATTTAGAGTTCTGGAGAACTCTGCTATTTAGACTCTATAAAATTATAATGGGAAAATGGGGCCTCCCAAAAGCTCTCTCTAGCTCACTCAAAACGTGTCCTTTTAAATCTCCAACGTGAACACTAATAATATCCCGAGATATGGTTGTATTTTCTTGTTTAGATGAGAGTTTATGCCATTTTCAGCATATTGTGCAGGCATCCCAGTACACTGTACTGGCTTCTCCATAATAGACTGCATGTGAAAAAGGTAAACGAGGAAGTGGATAACCTGGCCCAACCGCTATACAGCCATACTTTCAACACTTGAGTTCAAGAGCATTCTGGCCAAGAGGTCAAAGGTTGTCAACACAGCAATCCTTGTGGCAAGTTCACAAAAACATAACCATCAACTGAACAACCAACTATCTTATTCAACTGGAAGTGGAGGGGGAAACAATTAGCCTAAATTAGACTGATTTAGTGTCTTGGTCAAGGACAATTCAGCAAGTTGTGTATGTTGAAAAGAAAATTAAATTTGATAAGTTGAATCAGAACCATATTCATTAGTCTGATGCTACTTGTTGCAACACAGAAATAAACCAGTCCATACCATTTGGGCCTGATTCGAGTTTGAAGCAAAGAGAAAGAATACTAAAACAATACTAGCTCGCCCTCTTTTACTAGCCTCAGGCAGCCCCCCTTAACCCCTGAGTGATAGTGTTTGCATGCATGCGGAAACAACGCGTCCTAGGGGCAACTGACACAAGCCCAGCTGCTCCCATGTATGCATCCCAGAGGAGAACAGTGAGCTACTGCAGGTCCACATAGATTAACCCTACGCCCCAGCACAAGGGACACACACACACACAAATGTACTGTATACTCCACGTATACTCAAATCAACGTTAACACATTCTCACAATGAATCACATGTAATGAGGGTCATAGTGTATTAAAAGTGTTACCAGACTTTGAGCTTAAAAAGCTCTCATTTTAAAAGACACGTAGATCATCATAGCAATATGAATAAAGCGGCCTTACCCGCCATGTATTTCTCAAGATACAGCATGGCAGAGCAGCTGCATGAGCACTACATGCATGAAACTGGCCAATTTCCACAAATGTTGCCCTTCTCAAGGGTAAGTGGAGGGACTGGACTGCAGGCATACATTAGCTCAAATCAACCAGAAACAGATTGTCTGTCCATTACAACCACATGCTCTAATTTGATTAGATTATGGGATCAACTAGAGTGCTTCTAAAAGTTAATCCGTTGATTATAATTGAAGGGGTTATAATCACGGGTGTATTTCCATAATTAACATTAAAAAGAAGGTATGTGTACGTGTCATGGCTGGTTCTCTGGCCGAGGTCAAGTAGCGGCCCTAGAGGAGTGACAAAGGCCCCGTCCGCTCTCTGTGGGGCTACCACAGTAGAACGTTTTAAAAGGGGGCTGTCCTTCTGCTGTCACTCAGCATGCTGGCTAAGCCGTGTACATTAACGCCGAGACGGAGGAAGTGAGACCAGGCCTGGATGGGGGGTTTGCTCGGTTCCGTTGAGTCCCTTCCTGTAACTGTATCGCTGCAGTGACAGCCTAATGAGGCTAAATGATGATGAGGAGACTTCAAGAGGACATGGCCTCCTGGGAGTGAAGAGAGGGGGTGAGGAGGAGTTC
>JAODLI010069649.1:0-14333 GCA_027575585.1 Percopsis omiscomaycus
GTGTGTGTGTGTGTGTGTGTTTGTGTGTGTGTGTGTGTGTGTGTGTGTGTGTGTGTGTGTGTGTGTGTGTGTGTGTGGGCTTCAGCTAAGTACCTGTTTTGTTGTGCAAACAGTAATGCCCACCATTGAGAAGCTGCTAAATGTAAACTGGAGGGAAAAGCTTCTGGATAAAAGCTCTGTGGGCTCTGGACAACTGAAAGGTCAGCTCTCAGACACAACCTTCTTCTTTTCAATACCATATTTTGTAACTACTTATCTATTCTTTCAGACAGAAAGTAGGTGGAAAGGGAGCTGGGGCTCCTCTGGCCTCATCGTAACTTTTCAGAGGCTCTTCAACCAGAAACATAGGAACTTATTAGTAAAACCTGCTGGCATTCAATTTATATTCAAATGCAATAATGTGCGGTTTGTGTTAATAAGATATTTCTCGCTAACATTTTTCGCCATTTTTTTCATATCACCGTGACAGTTTGTGTTTCTATGTAAATATAAAATATCTTAGTTAGTGAATATAAATCTAAGTAAATATCTAGGACTGCAAAAAAGAACGCTTTATACATCAGCGTTCCAAAGAAGGTGAATATTATTATTTGGCCGGGATGTCAACCGCCAATCAAAGGTGTACCATTCAGTATTGTTTGTGTCTCACCTTGCCCCCTTCCCCTCCCCCAGGTACCCCAGAGTCTCTAGCAGAGAAGGAGTTCCAGTTGTTGCTGATGATCAACCAGTTGAGCGGTCTGCGGGAGCAGCTGCTGGGAGCCCACTCCGAGCAGAGGAACATGGCCGCCCTGCTTCTCGAGAAGCAACAGCAGCAGATGGAGCTAGCCCGGCAGCAGCAGGAACAGGTAAATGAATATAAATCTAAGCACACACTGCCAAGCATGGACCATTGGACTTGAGATGAGGCACTGTATGAAGGCCGACGTACTGTATCTGTCATCTGAAGTGAACACATTTCCACGATGTCAGTTTGAGCCAATAGTTTCTGGACAGCATACATCTCTGTTGATGCATCTCTTTATCTGTGCACATACAGTATTTTATGTCTAGTTATCTATGTATCATTCTATGTACCATTACCGGCTATTGTGAGCTTCCTACGGTATATTTTGATGACCTTTTCCAAGTGTTGGGTGCTGAGACAGTGTGCGTGTATTGTCTTTCAGATTGCCAAGCAGCAGCAGCAGCTGATCCAACAGCAGCACAAGATCAACCTGCTTCAGCAACAGATCCAGGTCAGTCTAGACCTGACTGGGACTCTTAGGAGCTAAATAATTACAGTAATAATAAAGGAAGGAAGGAGCTTTGCTTACTGTTTCGTACAGTGTCTTTTTGTAAAAAAATAACTTGCAGTACAATTACAATGATAGGCTTTTAATAGACTTTTTTATAAGGATTAAGGAGCAGGTAGGGGTTAGGCATCTAGGGGTTGCTTAAGGATGCTTACAGGCAGGCCGGCATATCAGGGATCGAACCCAGGATCTTTTGAGTCAACCACCCTAACCACTAACCTGTCCTGCCCAGGGCATGTCGTGTTTTTAAAGTTACCTCTCCAGGAACGAACTCCACCTTCACCATTGCTAATAGATAAATGCGTATAGGCCTACAGCAGTCCAGAAAAAGATCAGATGGTTTCAACTTTTTGCGTCTGTAAAAATGCAACAACTGCCCTCCGTTTTCTCCGTCTCCATTAAAGCTTAAATCTGCAACTGTCTTTTAAGGAGTCGTTTTTTTAACTTTACTGTATGGTGGTAGTGCTAGTACAATACAGACTGACCTTCTCTACAATATGCTAGATCAACGATAGAAACGAGTGCGGGAAACGGGAAGTGATGTGCATGAATGTTATTGACCAATGAGAACGGGATCTGTGGGACGTGGCACCAGATGCACCCAGATTTTTGTAGTTCCAACTAAACGCTTGTGGAAACTATCAATACAGGAGTATGCTATGCTCAATTACATTGGCATTCCAAAAAGTAAAGTTTCCCTCCTTTGTGAATATCAGTCACAAATTAGGGTTAATAGAACAATTCCTAGAACATAGAATATTATACAAAACTATTCCATAAGAGAAGTGGATTATGCCATCTCTTGCCTGTTGTACGCTTTCATAAAGACAATATGGACTTGGATGTGCTCTGCGCTGCCCCAGCAGGTGAACATGCCATATGTGATGATCCCAGCATTTCACCCCAACGCGCAGCCTCTCCCCGTCACCTCTGACCCCCAGATGAGCCTCCCCCTCCAGCCCATCCCCTGCAAGCCAGGTGAGTGACACCAGCTTGCCGTACCTCGGACATTTAGAATGTTAGCGTGGCAAAGATGCAGGCACTCGGTTTATGGCGGAAACCCTTTTGGGGAAAAAAAATGGTGATACCCGAAAAGACGCGGTTCACCCTATACTAGAGCACCAATGACTAACAGAGCTAAAAGGCAAATACCCACTTTAGTATTATTGTTGAGCTCACAAAAAGAAGCCATTTATAGTTGTATTCAATATTGAAATCGTATGTTTCTTCAAACCAGCATTATGTCAATAGGCTGAAATAAGTCATTCTTAGGTTTCACTTGAGTGTTCTGCAAACAAATCTAACTGTGTTGAAACAAGTAGAATGTAGCACACTGCAATGGTATAAAGACAATAAGGCTTAAAATAATTATAACAGCTGAAATGATCTATCCCCTGCTCTTTCACTTGTTTAAAGAATTCGATTTTAAGCCTCAATGCAACATTAGTGCTGCACTCAGTACATGATGGCTATTCTGTGCAGCCAACAGCCTGTTGGACTCTGCTTCTTTGAAGGCCAGAATCATTCTGTTCTGTTAAATCCGTCTGCAATTAAGCAATCTCCCAACTTCAGTCCAAGTGCATCTTCTTAAGTGCATTTTTTGTCTGTTTTACAAAACATAAGAAAGAAGGCATCAATAAGCCACAAGTGTATGCTTCAGGAGAACATTACAGTACCACCCACATGCAGGAAACACACGCGCACACACATAGAATTAGCAGTCCCATTCAAGCTTTGTTCAATCTTGTTTTTGCTGTCTTAAAAGCTTACAAGCAACCTCGTGTTTTCTAGCTTTTCAAACTACAAAGATGCCAAGGCCAATCTTTTAAAACACTGTAGAGAGAACTTAAGTATAGCTATTCATTTGCTTTTATCAAAGACTTTGTGTTTGTGTGTGTTGTAAAGTAATTTCAGTAGATTGAACATTAGGTCAGCTTTGTACAAACGTCTTTTTTGAAAGACAAATTAAGAAATAATTACCTCTTTTTCCTAGCTCAGGATATTTTACTATAGTTCTATTGAGAGATAGCAATATCATATGAAGTAATAATTCCCCCAATATATTTTTAATATATTATCTTTTTTTGTTTTATTTCTGTAATATAAATCGTTTAGAACAATTGTCCACAGAGCTAAAATACATGAATATGCTATTTTGTCTTGCTATGTTTGTCATAATCTTGACATTGACAATGGTAAGCACAGAAGAACATAACATAATAAAATAAATAGTGTCACTTGTTATTGATTTTTTTTGTATGTGTTTGAAATAAGTGAAAGGTGTCCATCCTTTCACTTTGCACAGGTCAACTTTGTTATCTGATCTCTTTAAGATATTTACTTTATGTGAAATATTTATAAAGGCCTTTTTTCTCCCCCTCCCCTCCTTTACTTAGCAGTGGACTATCCCATGCCCCTTCTGCCAAACCATCACCCTACTCCCATCAAGAGGAGCAGTGGTTCATTCCGACAGGTATTGTGTCCATTCATGAAAGAATGGCATAAATTACTTTCACCTCTCTTTTCTGTATCTGTGTAATGCTTTAGTCTTTGAAATGACCTCAATACATTCAATTCAATTTGGCTTCCTGCTGCACAAATCTATGTTATTGAAATAATATGCCACATTTGCGTCACCAGACAATGGACATATCTGGTAACAGAGACTCTAAAGGACTTTTGTAATACACCACGCCTTCTGTACATATACATGCTTTAAATGCGTAGTGTAGCATGGGGGTGGGGGGGTGTTAATCTATGTGTGCGGGTGGTTCTCATTTGGAGAAAGATCAACACAGTTTAAATAAACAAAGGAAAGGGGGGATCTGGTGAATACATGACAAATGGTAGAAACACTACAAAGGTGTGACAGATATGCTCTGACATGCTAACTGTATTACCCGATCATATCCACACCCTCCCTTTTGTCACTGTGTGTGTGTGAAAGGAGAGTTTACATGTTCCAGTGTTTTATCAGTCCTGGCCTGAGTCATTTAGCATACACTTTTATCCAAAGTGACTTACAGCAAGTACAAGTCGTAGCAGGTAGAGGTTACTGAAAGTACATGTACTTGCGAGCAGCTCACGGTTGTAGTAAGTACAAGTATTTAGAAGCAGTTAGGGGTTACAATAAGTAAATATATTTAGAACAGGTAGGGGTTCCAGTAAATACAGATATTTAGAAGCAGTTAGGGGTTACAATAAGTAAAGATATTTAGAAGCAGGTAGGGGTTACAATACGTCTAACAAGTACTTAGGTGCAGGTTTGGCTTGCATGTAGGTACGTGTCCGTGTTAGCTGGGAGTCTACCTCCCAGACCACTTGACGATCCTGTCTGCCCCATCTGATCCTCCGTGGTGTGGCTGTTCTGTTTAGGAAGCCAGTCAGCCTCTGAACCTGACCTCCAAGCCAAAGGGGATGGAGCTGGGAAAGACTCCCAGCCCACAGAGCTTTGAGATGGGATCACTGGCGCTGCAAGGAGCCTACAGATCCCGCGACATCCAGAGAGAGCTGTCACACAGCCCCCCGCGCGCCACTTTGAGTGAGTCACTCTGACAGGCCTCGTTAAAGCCGTCGCTGGCCATCTCTACGCTGGGAGGTGAAGAACTGATTTTTTTTTGTTCCCCTTTTTGTTTGTTTTTTGGCTCCAGGTTTCCTAGGTGATGGTGATGTGGTCACTCAGGCCATCCACGATGCCCAGCAGCTGTTGAGGAGCCATGGGTCTGCAGGGCGAGAGAGGGAGAGAGAGAGAGACGGCACAAGCAAGATGGTAAGTGAACGCGCCAAACTGTTCACACACACACACACACACACACACACACACTTACTCTCTTACAGAGGTCTTGTCGAGAGTCAGTGTCAGGTGTAGAGTTGCAGGGAGCCGTGGTCTTACTTAGATACTAAAGTATGTCAGACACACAGTAACATTCTGTAGGATTTGCGTGACTTTTTACTGTTACAACTTTGCATTTAAAGTTTGTCTTTTATATATAGCAACAGGGGGGAAATAAGCCATAATCAGATATCCCTTTGTCTAGAACTAAAAATAAAATGTTGCCATGAAATGTATATATACTTTATATATATTTTTTGGCTTCCCTTTTGGTCGCAGCTTTAATCATGGGAACAGCAGCTGTTGTAACCAAACAATGCTCTCCTGGTGGCTTTGAATAGACCCATGTAACACTGGCTATATATACTCGCACATTCTTGTTCCGCTGTTACAGTCAGAATATAATTTTCTTATTGTGAAAATGTGTAAACATAGTCACCTCTCCTCCAACATAATTACACTCCATCCAGCCTCAGCTGTTAGCATCTGTTAGCATTTACCTTCAGACACCATTAAAACCATCAGGTGACCTACTATCCTGGCGACTGGCACTATGTTGGTATTGTATAAAGGTGTTGGTGCATGTACACAAAAGATTGTGTGATAGCATTGCAAATTGTTTCGGGTATCTCTCTTCCCTCTCTCCTTTTTGACTTCTGTTCTCCTGTCATTCTCTGCCTCCCCCCCCCTCCCTTCCTTTCCTCCCTCGGACAATAAACACCATTCTTCCTCCTCTGTGTCACTAGAATTTCCTTTCTTTGCATTTACAGCTCTGCATTTAAACATCAGCTGATACGGGCCAGCGCATCTCGTCTTTACCTTAAATAGCGCTATAGCAACAAAGGCAGGCCGGCTTTTACTGCAGTCAAATGTAGCTAATCTCTTGTGGTAACAGATAAATCTACTTTGAGTAGGACAAGAGTAGGACTTTGTGAAGGACCGTATATACATTTTGTGTGTGTATGTGTGTGTGTGTTATAACATTTCAAATATAAATTAACTAACTAACTAAAAAAATGTATTATTTCAAAACCCTGAAATCATCACACAGCCCCACAAAAGCATGCCGAGACCCCTCGGGCGTCCCGGACCCTACTTTGAGAACCACTCCAATGCATATCTAACTACTTTCATGGTGTCGACGTGTCTCCAGGAGTACAAAGACACCCAACGCAGCGCGTGTCTGTCCCACTCGGAGCGCGGCGAGAACGGGCCCACCCTGCGGTCCACGGAAGACCACCTCAGCAGTGACTCGGAAGGTGAACACCCCATTTTGGCCACAAGGGGTCATAATGAGCAAAAAAACCAGTCCCCTTGTGTAGTTTCTCTCAATGGCATAGTGGAATATTTGTAGTTATTCTAGTATTTTTGGGCCAATGACAATTGAGACATACAATAATGAAGGCTCTATTATTAGACACACAGCTAATGCATTTGAACACACCAATGTAGTCTTAATGGATCCTCTAGTCTAGTGTATTCAGCTGACCGTGGCTCCCCGTTCCCCCGCAGGGCCCCTGTCGGCCCCCGGCCCGGGGATGTACGCCGAGGCTCGGCCCCCTCCCTCCTCGGGGCACATCAAGCGTCCCATGAACGCCTTCATGGTGTGGGCCAAGGACGAGCGCAGGAGGATTCTCCAGGCTTTCCCTGACATGCACAACTCCTCCATCAGCAAGATCCTGGGTGAGTCCCCCTCAACGCCACTCTATTCTGAGAGGGTCATCTGCTGCTGGCCTGCCTTGCACAGTGACCGATGGGCGTGTGTGTGTGTGTGTGTGTGTGTGTGTGTGTGTGTGCGCGCGCGCGCACGGTCCACCACCTGCTTCCTCCAGCTGACAGATTACATTACTTTGTGGAGAAGCTGGACTCGGTCACACATCCCCACCATTTATAAAACACACACACAATCCCCTCACTGTTTTCTTATTTAACATCATATTTGTGTTGTTATATTCCAAACTGAAATGTGACTACAGGCTAAGCTAGCCCTGGGCAGCACTATCAATTAACTTTTTGCTCCTATCTAGCCCTATTTAACCTTTGTCCTCCTGGTCTGCTCCTGTGTCTCCAGGTTCTCGGTGGAAAGGCATGTCCAACCAGGAGAAGCAGCCCTACTATGAGGAACAGGCCCGGCTGAGCAGGCAGCACCTGGAGCGCTACCCAGACTACAAATACAAGCCCCGGCCCAAACGCACCTGCATCGTGGAGGGCCGCAGGCTGCGCGTGGGCGAGTACAAAGCCATGATGAAGAGCCGCCGACAGGAGCAGAGAGCGACCTACACTCACAGGTAACGGGACGGCACAGCGCCCTCCAGAGGTTGAAACATATACCGTACGTGAACGATTTCGCTAAGATACTTTTGGTTAGCAAAAGATACATTTGGTTATCAAAAATGCTTGCCAACCAGGCCTTGACACCGCCTTCACAGATGGACAGAAGAGATTCTGTTGTTTGCTTTTAGTGTTGTTTACTGTTTTGCCTTTAGAATATAGTGTCCTTGAAAGGTGCTTTCAATAAATTGTCTTTCCCTCTCCCTGTCTTCCAGCCAATCAGAGTCTCAGCAGCTCCATTATGCCTCCGGCGAAGGCCAATACCCAGGTGCCACCGGGTCGGTTTCTGTGGCAACCATGCCTTTTCACCCCACGCTGCTGGAGCATTACCTGCCCCAGGTCCCGGCCTCCCGGCGAACGGAGGGGCAGGCCACGCCTGCTGCCCTCCCCCGAGAAAGGGAGCAAGTGAGGGAGAAACCGCCGTACAGTGAGGACGAGGAGAGTGATGGAGGGGAGAGGAGCGAGGGAGAGCTGGTGCTACTAACAGACTGAGGGAGGGCGGGAAAAGATAAGTAATTGATGGGGAAATATTTACTCCTGCTTGTCTGACCACCACCAGGAAGAGGAGGGGAAAACAGGGTCATAAGAAAGAGGGGTTGAACGGAGGTCTAGGTACACTGGATGGAAAGCCTGTCCTTCGGCTAGACCAGTGGTTCTTGAACTTTTTGGAAGTGGTTCATAGGTTGTTACCCCCCTACATGTATGCACCTGCTGCATAAATGGTCACATAAGCAACACTGGCAACAACGACATTATACTATAAAACCATTGAAAATAATATGAATATTATTTTAAAATATGTCTATGTCGTGGACCTCCTGTAAAACATCTCACGACCCGCTAGAGGGTCCTGCCCCCCCCCCCCCCCCATTGAGAACCACTCAACTGTGCTAGACAAAATTGATAAGTTATAAATCCCCTGTAAATTATTTCAGTGCCCAATTCAGCCCTGCCAACATACGTGTGCACACACACACACACACACACAGACAAGCTCTTGTTATTAATTTTCCACCACAAACACCCTCAGCTGTTTCGTGTTGGAAACAATGTTGTGACATTTATTTCCTGAAAATGCTGTATTTCCAGAAAATGCTGTAAATGTATTCCTGTTTACCTCACAGTTCTCAGTAATTTCCTTGTTTACTTTATCAAACACTGTTGCATGTTGTCTGAGAATTGCAACATTTGCAAAGGCTACTGCCATTGGTTTTCAATAAGCAAGATTTTGAGGCAGAAGATTCTGATAGGACCTTGAAAAACACACCAGCCTTTATAAACCATGTGACCGTCGTTGATAATAGCTGAACTGTCCTTGAACATGCAACTTCCTAGAGCTGGGACCTACAAGATTTGCAACACAGACCTGTCTGTTATCAATGTGAGTGCTGCCTCCTGCTGTTCTTGTTTACAACTGCAGTATAGCGCTAAGAAGTGAAAAAGAGTTCAAATTAAATTCACCACAAAGACATCCCAGTTCTAACCTAGCCCTTAGCTGATGTTTTGCACTAGTGCCTATATCACTGTCAAGTCCCCAATTCCACCTCACTAGTATTAGACAAAGTGGCAGATGTACAAAACTTTTAAAACTTAATATTTTTAGAAACCCTAGCGCCTAAAATTGGGCTCATGAAAGTGGTTTTTGCACTTCATTAAAAATTACCCTTGTGGCATAAAATCACCAAGCAATTACAACCCACCTTCAACAAATGGCACAGTCAGCCACTGTACATTGTGTGTGTGTGTGTGTGTGTGTGTGTGTGTGTCTATCATTTCTTTGCATGATGGGTTGACTTCAGCCTTGAACTTTTTGTACCTCTGTGTGCTTCTTTGAGTGTTTATTGATTAAGGTCCTATCAAGCACCTTCTGTTTGTATATCAGATTGTCTCCTCAATCTTCGGGTTGGGTAATTTCCTGTGAGCTCGCTCTGCATCTCCCAGAAGGGTTAAGCCCTGCTCTGTCTGAATAGGCTAAAGATTTCTCTTTGGCCAAAGGTTTGCCAGGGAGAGACAAAATCTCTGTTTTACAGCAGGTTTTAATCACAATGGAGAGAAAGTTTCATTATTAGGATGCACTTGCAAATGGCCCTTTTTAAAAGGGTCAGAAAGGGTCAGGAGTGTTTTGTAGTGTTGTAGTCATAGCAACATGGAAGATGTTAACATGACACTGCTGTTAATTCCCCGTGTGCTAACCTGGGGTTGGTTTTACACTGACTGCAAGTAAGAAATAACAACCATTATAAATTAATCTCATGCAGTATGTATCTCACTATATAAATTGAACTTAAGTATACACCTGTTTAAAGTGATGTTGAACTTTAATTAAATCTCTTAATTTTACCTTCCTTGCCTCAATGTACAGTAAATCCATACACTGGTGTCTCTACCGGTAGTATAAATTCTCAAGTTACATTGGTCTGTATAGGGAAGCTATAGAGGTGAGGGTTTCACAAATGTGCAACATAACTTTAAATAGGCTTTACTTGTTTAACGCTGTGCAGAGCAAAAGATGCTGGATTTCGTGTACAGAGATTAATATCACAGGAAAATGTTTATTTTACTGGAGACATGCTGAAATGTCACTTATGTCACCCCTGCTGATGTAAATATAGATACTTTATTTTGTTTATGAGACCCTGTGTAATTTAAAGGTGTAAATTTTCTTTCTTTTTTTGAAGACAATAAATTGTTTGTGTACGATATATTTATAATTGTGTGCGTTTGCTTTTGTTCACTGATAAGTGGTATGAAAGTTCACCGAAATACCGGTCCCAAGTCCAATCAAAAGTATTCTGAGGTTCTCATTTTCTTTCTATATATAAAGGACCTACTTAAGCTCCCCCCCCTGTACTATGTACTACACATGTTTGGCAGGATATCCCACAGCAGTGGATTTCCCCTTCCGTTCCTCCGTTCCGAGCCAAAGACCAAGGCCATCTGGCAGAGAGACAGGGAGGAGAGGAAACTAAAGTGTCAATTGCAGCTGATCCAACAGATTATATGCAATTTATTTTCCTCAGTTGATCTTTTGGTGCTGCGAATTGTAATGAAACACTACTGCACGCTTTTTTTGAAAGCTGTCATATTCTTCATTCTTATTATAATAAAAGGCCGTTTATCTCAAGCCCAAGGGAAATTAACAATCAAAAGTATTTTACAATATGCCTGCTTTTGTTATACAACTCAAGACACCCAAAAGACAAATCTAAAAGCACACATTTTATTTTAATTAATTTACAATTTTAATGGAAATATTTACTGACAAATGTTAAATAAATCCCATTTCCATTCTTACAGAGGAGTGAAGGACCACTGTACACTCTGTTTCACAGTATTTCTTACAACTATTTACACCCTCATTCTCTGCTGGCTTCTAATTAGGTCAACTCCCCCTAGAGGAGTGGATGACAACATGAACATAAAGTCATATCCGCACTCGGATTAAACAGGCTTTCAGAAATTTAAGTCAAAGCATGTACAAAAAAAAAAGATAGAAAGGAAATCAAACAAACAGTATTTTATGTGCAATGTGTTCTAATAGTAAGTCAGTTAAAAATACATTTGCAAACATAGAAAGGAGGGAAAAAAACAGTTAATCTCAAACGAATTACAATGCAACCCATATGAAGCATTTTGGTATGATTGGAGATGTAAGGAGAAAGATAAAAGAAGTAAGGAGAAAGATAAAAGAAAAATTTCACCAAAAGACTCAAATGCCCCATTTCAAAACTGCTTTTAAATACTCCGTTTTTTTTTTTACCAAGATAAAGATTAAATCTTTCATGGCCAGCATAGAACAGGATATTCACAGGGCCAATCTGGAGTATTACTGATAATTGTCAAATAAAATAAACATAATAATGCAGTAGTGCACACTTAAGTTTTCTTTTTACATATTGGGTCTTTAAAAAAGAAATTATTTTCTTTTCTTTTCAGTGACTTCAATACAGTGACTTCTAGTCTGTACAATCTTGTCTACAACTTCAAATGTAAGGGGAAATTGTTAAGTAGCTCTTAATTGTAGCTTTGGCTTGTGTCCTCCTGAATGGGTCTGACAGAATTGGCTGATGGGAGGATTCTAAACTGTGGTAATTTCCCTCACATTGTGCCAAAAAAGAATCCACCAAGTTTCTTTAACAGCTTTACAGAGTAATTAATTTATTCTCTAAACTGGCCTACTTCAGGAGTGGCTATAATTCAAACGAATATAATTTAGTAGTGTGCGTTCAAGAAGCAAGCATACCATTCCGCCTTCCCCACTAGCTCTAAAGTATCATCAAAAGTAAATAATCTAGTAATGATAATTTAAGTTTCCACCACCTTTCCAAAAAAGGCAACTACAACCAATCGATATTCAAGCATCAAACAGTACCAGGACTACCAGCTACCAGTACTGTGCTTTGTTGTGTGCGCACGTTGATAAGTGAATTGTCTGCATTCAGTTTGTCATCTTGCTCAGCCATTCTGGCTAACGACACTACCACACCTGCTAATCTGGGTCAAAATATACTTACCTATTCACATTCCCAGCAAAGCAGATAACTGAGCATTGGGAAACGGCTATATTAGACTGTTGTGACCTGTGTGGGAAGGGCGCATATAATCAGGTTCACAAACAAACATCTGCAATAAATATATCCTCAATGCCGCCCATTTAACCTTACATGGATTTTAAATGTTACGGCTCATATTTAGCCACCTCCGATCATCACTTCAACTAACACTGATAAAAATCAACACATACATGAATCAGGTTTAACCGATGTTAACTAACTTGCCTCTGGTCTGAATGATATATAATACGGATCAATTATTAAGCCTGCTAATATAAGATGAGACCAACAGTTGAGGACAGAGGGTCAGAGTTCCCCACTCTGTGAAATGCACCATAGCATTTTCATGGGGCGTGAACAGTGGCCAGTCCTGTGCAAAGTTAAATTATTAGTTCTTCATTTTAATTCAGGTAGTATCAGTCATTAGGATTAAGTAGGCAAGAAGATTGTGAATTATGTTGTAGTAAAAGGGTTTTTCAAATGTCTGCCGTCTGAATTGTTTAAGACACTGTATCAGTGCAATGCAAGGTCGTCTCCACCTCCGCCTTTCCACTGTGTTGTTACAAACAACTGAGAGACAATCTCACAACAAACCGTCAACACAAAACACATTTCAGACAGATAGGATTGGAACCAAAATAGAATTCATACCAGGTCTGTTTGTGAGACAAAAATTTTATGGTCCCATTGTTTGGGTTTTTGGTCTCAGATTGAAAATAGTCTCAACAAATGAACAGATGATGTGAAATGAAAATGTGATGTAAAAATAGGCCGGAGAGAGAAAAAGCACAGAGAGAGAGAGATAAAGCACAGAGAGAGAGACACAGAGAGACACACAGAGAGAGAGAGAGAGATAAAGCACAGAGAGAGAGACAGAGAGAGAGACACAGAGAGACACAGAGAGAGAGAGAGATAAAGCACAGAGAGAGAGACAGAAAGAGACACAGACAGACAGACAGACAGACGGTCGACTGAGGTTGTTATTTTCCAAGTGGTCTGAGAGGGATGGAAAGTTTAACGGAGCGATTTGCCGTGGCCATAAAAGCCACGAGGGTGGAAAAGGGCGGAAAAGACAACAATCACACGGACCTCAGAGAGATGTCTAGGTCCCTACAGTATGTGTCGCTTCAACCTTTGCACAGCTAGTGATCATAGATCTCCCTCCTATGATATCAGCCCCCCCCCCCCGCTAACCAACACAACACACACACCTTACAACACAAAGTATAATGGCTGCTTTACAGCTTCTAAAGGAGGAAACTATTCACTGGATGCGACCTGTGAGGGCCTGTTTTCTCAGCATGCGTTGCCAGATCTGTAAAAAGGCGAAGTGCCTTGGTTGTCAAGGCTATAAAACAGCCTACACTGACCGATATGACACACATGCCATGGTGATACAGTACATCAACTCTTTTAATGTTGGACCCAAGTGTAGGCCCTTGTTGCTAACATTTCAGTGGACCCTGGTTCTATTCATAATATTTCTGTGATCTTGGGCCTAGCTACTATTATTGTCCTTCAGAAAGGGAACCTGACTGAGCCATCTCTTGATGAAATTAACTGCTTCGCACCCATTCACATAACCTGATCCGGACATGCTTGCTGCGCCGGCACTGGGAGACCAAGGTGGGAAAAGTTAACATGGAATGAAGTAAACTAGCTCTTCTTGGAAAGGGCAGAGTATGGAGGGACCATGTCATAGTCCGTCTGTACTCGGCTCTGTACGACCAACGGTCACCACTACAGAATCCACAGCCTCCGTTTGCCTTTGCAGATGATAAACCCCCCCCACCCCCACCCCCCCACCCCCTTCACACATCTGTCCTCTCGTCTCTCCTCTCATTCTGGAATCTGCAGTGCCATTACAGCAGGCTTGGTCTTGAAGTATTGGTTAAAGCGCAGCACGGCATATCTGCAAGGACAGAAGAACAACAAATACATCAGACATTAAGGTGGCAACTAATGATTATTTTAATTTAATCAAAGGTTATGTGTGATCTATGCGACTAATTTAGACCATAAAATGGCTGTAAAATGAGGTCGGCATCTAAAACAATTTTCGTTTATTCAGTCATTGACAGCATTATCTTTCTGTCATTCATTACTATTTTTACATGATACATCACTGGTAAACCGCAATGGGTATGTGGGTATGTCCTTTTCACAAGCCATGTAAACACCTTAACGCCACAACAACAACAAAAGTATGAGTGATTCGTACGTAACCCTCCCCAGCTCTGTTTCCTTTAGAGAATCTCAGACAAAAAGATCTCAATACAAAACCCCAATAAAAACAATACAGTGGGGGGGGGGGGGGGGGGGGGG
>JAODLI010069670.1:0-14332 GCA_027575585.1 Percopsis omiscomaycus
GGGGGGGCGCATTAAAGATCACAACCTCAAATATCAGTTCTGCAGAGTGTTGCCAAGTCCTGTTGCTATGGAGATTGCATCCTACTGCAGGTGTGAGTAACAACAGAGGAAGTCAACTGTGCTTCCCCGTCTTTTTCTGTTTCTCTGTATCCATACTAGCTTGTACTCTCTTGTACCTTGCTTGTGCGCGTATGTGTGTGTGTGTGTGTGTGTGTGCATGCGTGTACAGTCATACATGTTCTATGATCTTCAGACGGGCAGGCAGTGCTCAAACCGAGACAACGCTTTATCATGTGCGTTTGCTGTCCTCGAGACTCAACAAATGGCCTCTTTCCAGCCAATGAGCTGAGGGATGTCTCTCTTGGGGCGACAATGGAGGACCTCTGGACTGTGCAAATGCAATTAGACCTCAGGCAGAATGTGCACCGCGTGGAGTGCACGCCATAATAAATAGACGTAGGCCTAAACGTCAAATGCGGTTATGAATACTCCGGTGTTAGGATGACTTTACCGTGTAGCCTCACAGTTGGGAGAAATCCAATGTGAACAGCAACGAGCTGACCTATCAATGTCAGTTGCACGCAAACTAAAAAAAACAATAATACCCACCTAATTTTAGACTAAATGTAATTTTCTTCATTGGGATTTGTTGAACCAAATGAATAGGCTTTAATATGCAAAAGAAAACCACCACTAGACAAATTTCAATTTCTCAGTGTCAGAGTTTAAGGTGAATATGGGAATATATTAGATCTAGAGTCCAACTACTTTAAGTCATTTTCATTTAATGAAAACAAAACATTTTCTCTCAAGAATAACACTCTCACATTGACTTGTCCAATCCTATCAGATTTGGTGCAGCTGTTACGCACTGCAGGCGGCTGATGCTCGACTTCCTCGTGGCTTTCAGTCTAACCCAGACGGATGCAGAGAGGCTTAATAACGCGGTGGCTGCAGATTCTTTCTTAAGGCCAAATCGCGGAAAACGCACGGACCGTGTGACATAAATAGAATCCTAGCTCTGACCGTGCAAATGTAGACCTACAGTGGGGTTCCTCTGTGCTGGAACATGTCATTAATAATAATGATAAGAGGTGACATTTTTACTTTTTATGGCCTATAGAGCTTATTTGTACGTTCAGTGGTCCTGCACTTATGTTGTGTTTATGAAGAAGGTTTTTATTTTACTAATGTATTTTAACATTTGCATAGCATTTTATATTTTACCCATTTAACAAACACCTAATCGGCTATATAGCACAGTCATTATAAGTAGGATAAATCATTATATTAGATTCTAGAAGAACTGCCAACAGCAATATAGAGCTATACCTTTCGAAACTCTTCAAGTTCAGTAGGTCTAAATGCAAACATCACACCATTACATCAGGTGTGTGTCCTATCAACACACAAATGTAGAGCAGCCCTGCATTGTGAAGAAACGTGGTGAAAATATACAACCATATTGCTGCTGCTACTACTACAAGTAATAGATACTACAGCTAAAACTGACATGATAAGAATCGTCATCATCATAATCGTCAACACTGTGACAGTAACAGACTGGACCGGGCGCTAGCTTCATAAACAAATTGAAACCAGAGATGATGAAGTTGACGATAGCGAGAAATGTCCTTGTTAGCGGGGTGGGGTTTCATGTCAGAAGGTAATCTTGCTGGCCCGTCTACTGTATGATCACCATGACCATCCCTGATCGTAACATGTTTGTGATGACCAACGCACTTCACTGGTAGAAAGGCTCTAAATAGGAGGCTAGCAGTGCACACCCAGACAAGTGAAGGATCAATTGATTGGAGGGTGTTGGCTGCTTGGGTCCATCTGTGGAGGAGCGAAGGGGCAGGCTATGTACTGCATCAGCCTAGGGAATGGTGTTTTTTCATTGAGAGCACTCGTCAAGAGCAGTGTTACCTTGCCGGGGCTTGGTGAACGCTGTGTAGTGTAAGGGATAGCCCTGTGCCAGGGTCTGGCCATTAAGGCTCATTAGTCCCTATTGATAGCTCTGATGATAGGTCAGCCAAAAGGAAAAGGTCAGCGTATGGATATTAATTTGACCTCACTAACCCGAGGGAAGAGGGAAGGCGCTCCAAGGACGACAGTCCTGATAAGGTGCTTGAGAGACTTGTTTGCGTGTTCATATTAGCTTATAGAGGACACCCTGGCTTTCCCCACTCATCCAGTGCAGTGACCCTTAAAACTAAATAATGGTTTATTGTTTGCATCCCCCTGAGCAAACAATACACTCATCAGCAACGCGACTCATCAATCATATCAATATAAACAAATAAACAACCATTAATAATGTATACACACATTTTATGAAAGCTAATACAACTAGATTAAAAATAATTTAAAAATAATTTTGATGTATTATATTTATTGTAATTTTTTTAATGAAAATATTTATCTTGTGACCCACTAGAAGCATCCAGCGACCCCTTGAGAAGCCCTGATCTAGGGCTCTGCCACACTGCATTAAGATCTTTATTCACAGTCACTGGTAATTGGCCTACTTTCAGGCGATTGTTTGTTTCTAATATAGAGTTGTACATCAGAGGCGACAGTGCAATAATACAAGGACTGCTCCCTTTGAACCTTGCTCTGTGGAAATCCAAAGTAGATGGCTCCAATCACTCATCCCACTTCCACCATTATACTTTTGATGTAGCCAATACATGTGGCATTGAATTATAGGCCATTACGTAGATGGGAACTGCTGTATTTCTCAGAAATAAAACGCAATATGGAGATAGAATTCCTTTCACTATAAAGTTGCCATTTAAAGGCGCACTCCTCTGTTTATGTCCGGACCCCCCTTGTGGTTAAAACCAACATTACAGAAATGTGGTTATTTTGGTTTGAAAACCAGAGAGAGCCTGCGCCTGAGTGTTCCTCCCATTATAATGATTGCACTGAGAAACGCCATAGAAACGCCAGCACAGTGTTTTGCATGGATCTCCTCAAACTGGTCTAATCCCTCGAGAGACAAGAGATATACTGCACAAGACATGCCTAGGTGCACCATAGAGGTCATAGAAACTGAGACATCCATCCAAGCACTCAGCCAGAACACTGAATATGTGTATGGTAACATGGTGCCATTACATTCATCTTGTCAAGTGTACCAAGGCAGGAGAGGGTTTCAAGGTATAGGCTACGCTCACCTTGAAGTCGGCGAAGTGAGGCAGACTGTGGCATGTGTTGAAATTCAATTACGGCCCCGCTGCGGACGCAGCCTGCGTAACCCAGGCTGATTGGAGGAAGCGTCTGCCAGGGGGGCAACCCTGTAGGCAGCAGCTAACACGATCACAATGGCCTGGGTCACTGCCAAGAGCTGGGACACTGCCACCACGCAGCCCACAAACACTCACGGTTACTCACTGCAGACACAGCCTCTGCGTACCTCCTTCTCTGCGCACTCAGGTCAGCAGAAAAGGGACCGTCGCGCCCGTTGTTGTCAGACACTTTGCTTCGGAATTCACACAGCGCTCCGAAAATAGCGCGCTCTGACAGTACACACTGTTTCACCAGGGCCCGTGAACAATTGAAACACTATTTAGTACAAAGAAAACTGGGAAATGCTGCTAAATTTTTAGATGGATAAAGAGGGATTATAGAAACAGATTAGAGATGATTATTGTCTCACAGTGTTTGGGGTAGGATGTGTAAAGTGACATATTTGTCCATATTTGTATTCCTATAATTACATTGTGTACGAGGAGGTTAAGCACACAGTCTGGACCCTAGTTGGAGGTAACAATGGTTTTCAACCTTTTTGAGCCATAACCCCCAAAAGAAGTGATCATTGTTTTATATCAGCTTGCATAGGCTAACACATAGAATGACATATACTGTACACCATTTCAAATTGATATTTTGTACAGCTAGATTAAAAAAATAAAACATTTGGAAATCATCTCGCGACACACCAGAATCAGCCTAAGACCCCTTTAGGACTCAGACCCGCACTTTGAAAACCACTGGGCTAAGAAATCACAGTTCCAGTGGTCGGCTGGAACTGTAAGTGAAGAGGAAATCTTTTTGCTTGGCAAGGGCTAACCCCGGCTCATATAATGGTTGTGCAGAATCCCAGACTTCTTCCATTTGTAACTCAAGGCTCAGTGACCACTGGAAACACTGAACAGTCGCTCATCAGTAACATAACTGCATTGGTGGACACAGTTAATCAAAAAGTTAACTTCATTAAACGCTAATCAAAAAGTTAACTTCGAAAACTTTGATAACAGTGTAACGGAAGTTAACGATAAGCGTTAACGTTCATTTCAATAACCCTGTCCAGCAAACCTGTGATGGAAACTGAAACTTCCAGTGTTGGGCGTATGTCCAGTTAGCAGTATACAAAGAATCATATTAACTGTACTTAATTCTAGAACTACTGTAATTTTATAACTAACATACTGGAATGTCACAGGAACATACTGTAATTTGAAGATTTGCTATAACTTACTCCGGGAAAACAAACTGATTTAGAAAGCAATAGTGAAATGTAAACATGTCATATTATATTTGTCTTAGTTTAAGTCTGTAAAGCTTTCTTTCCTCCTCAGTGGAAGCTAGAAGTTAATGGCAATCAAAACACACAAATAGCTGCTTGCGAGCTCGCAAGTAATACGAGGTTTCCCGCAACTGCCACAAGCCTCAACAATTTACAATTTGCTTATTTAGCCGACGCTTTTATCCAAAGCGACTTACAATTACATGGGGCTATTACATGGAGCAGATAGGGGTTAGGCATCTTGCTCAAGGATGCTTACAGGTAGGCCAACTCTGGGGCTTAAACCCACAACTTTCTGGGAGTCCAACACCCAGAACACTAGACTATCCTGCCCCCACAAGGTTACACTATAAAAAATGTTCACTTGAAATAAATTGTGCTGTACCTTCAAGCTAAGGTAAACAACAAATTATTTTATGCAGTGTGATAGTAATCTAAATGAGGCTCAACAGATAAAAGGAAAGCCACTTCAGCATTTGTCCAGACAAGTAAATGTGCTAGCGTAGCCACGAATTGAAGGTTATGCATTCTGTGTCATGACCTGTGGTTACTGTACAACTAAAGAAGACACAATGCAGCCCATGTGTCAGGGGTCTTGCTTCTCCAACTCCGCCACATGATCAGCTGTGAGTGACAGTCCCCTAAACAGGTCCTGACGGGAGGATCAGCTTGAAGTGAGAGGGAACAGCCGTGGGACCACAACATGGCTGCCACGCCATGAGGTCATCAGCAAGTCATGTCAGGCTCGGTTCCAGTTAAATTCCAGAACATCCCCATGTTGCCGGCATACTGTACCATTAAAATAAAAAAATACAGTATTATTGCCTTTCTCTCATATTTTCAGTTATTTCTATACATTTTTGAAATGTATTTTGAACAAAAGGTGTTCATTTGGCTAGCCCTAGTGAATTTAAAGATAAACTCCTCAGTTTGTGTCTGGAAACAGGCTGTTTAAAAAAAAATTTGATTTGAAACTCGCATGCCCCTCTCACACCAGAGTGCTGAGTGACTACCACTTCTCTCTACAACTCCCCCTACAGCCCTCCGTTTTGTACACAGTTGTGTTTTAAAGGTTCTGGGGGCCTTTAAGTCTTCTCTTCAATCCCGATTGTTTTACACAACATCAGGCTATAAAGGGATTTAGTGTGCGTGTTTGAATGTTTGCTTACTCACTTCAAAGCAAATAGGATGTGACTGCCACTGCAGCCAACTTGTTTGTTCCGACAGTACATGACAATGGGCATGAGGCGGCCTGGATGGAGTCCAGAGAGCTGCTTCTAAAATAGGAGGGAATTAGTTATGAGTAAATGTCATTTTAGAAGAGTGTGGCGAATTAGACGCCTGGTGGATCATGTAATTAGGGCTGAAGCCTTTTCATAGGCACTATGAGGAACGTCCTCTGACCTGACTGCACTATGACACACACACATGCACACACACACACACGTACACACAAACACATGAAGAAACACAAACACATGAAGAAACACAGACACAAACAAATACACACCAACTCACATAGACAGGCATATGCACAGACATACATAGAAAGACGGGCAGATACACAGACAGACAGAGACACAGATATGCGTTAATGTTAAACATACACAGCATGATTGTTATTATTATAATTATAAATACTCCATTTATTCCGTGTTGCTGTTCTTTCTTACTGAATGTAAGAATGTGTACTTTTAAGGTTACAAATAGCACCCATCCCCCTTTTCTATTTTAATATTTACAGTGACATTTAAGTAAATCCTCAATCGCTATCAATCAATAAATGGGTGTGCCTTTCAATAAGTTTGCATACATTCGTAAATGTATTTGTATTTAATGTTTACACTTATGTGTATTTTGTATTGTTTTTTGTACATTTTTAATGTTATCTTGGACAATGTTTGCATGTAAGACTACTGTACATGTGTGCAACCAAATGGTCATTGTTTTACAGAAGTGAAAATCCAACACGTTAAGCATAAGGGCACTGTTGTGTTTAACTGGGGCTGGAGCAACAAAGCCTGCAGTTTTATCAGCCTTCTGCATGTACGTCTATGCAAATCTATTCAAAATTGGGCCATAAAGATTACATAAACAAGATTGCACACACAAGACAACTGCTATCTATTCAATTCATCATACTCTCACAGGGATTGATCAGTCACATATATCTTATTTAAAGGACTAATTGTAAATCCAGAGGTTTGTTAAGATCACTGTCTCAGCCATGAGGGATTTATGGGAGAATGGATCTGAGAAGGAGCAGATAACAGGATATAGAGTAATTAATATATATCCTCTCTGAGAAGTAACCATAGGACTGAGAGGGGCAGATTAGAGCCTGTGTCTTTTAAGCAAATTTGGTGCTCAAAGAACAATATTGTCTGTCTGCATACAGTAGCAGTTTTATAGCTTGGCTTTATAATATATATATATATATACACTGCAACCCTTGCTGAAAAAAAAGGTTTAATCTGTTGACTGAATGGCTGTTTAGATGTCAAAATATACCCTCGGAGCCAAACATTCTTACAAGAATTAGAGATCAGGGAAGTACTGTATACTGGATGTACTTTTTTTTTTTATTAAAAACTTGTCCATTTTATAATCAAAAACCAGTGAGAAACCCCATGGCAATAGTAATCACTAAAGTATGGTTATGAAAACCCGTTTAGGGTTTGAAATTTTCCATAATATTGTTCATGTAGAAAATACATAAAATATACACATATTTGGATAACAAGAAGGAGTTTAGATTTTAACATACACTGCGTGTAGAGAAGATAACTGAACCTTCATTAAGAGAACATGTTAAAAAATCTTCTGTGTGGTTATTTCCTATAAGCTACTGTAAATGGACGTATCAGGCTAATAGCTAGGAACTTGCAAGGAAACAACTTAAAGTGGATTTGAATAATAAATGTTATGTGCTGACCCCAGGAAGACTACCTGTCTGCCATTATCAGCTAATGGGGATCCTCTAAAAATAAACAAATCTTATAATATCTCTGTCCGAGGTTCTGAAACGTGATTTCCCAATCATGCGTCACGTGACTCCAGAAAGCCTGCCAAGCTCAGCACGAGGCTCTGTGGTGTCTGGAGATTTATAAGACAAGGGACAAACCTCGAACACCTCCACTCTCATGTTGTGATTTTTTAGACTCTTCAATTTGTTCTGTTTTTCCTACTGAACGATGTTGATCTGTAAACGGTGCGGAGTATCGCGGAAGATTTAGGATGGGGGATTTACACACTTCGTTTTGTCCCCCTGTTTTACTTCATGCCAACACGGTGAATGCGTCGGACAGAGTGGACTAGTCTACTGTGCTGGAGGTCCGCATTAACAAAGTCTACATCGTGTCCATGATCGGGTCTAAAAGGATGTAACTGTCTTCCTCCAAACATCCTTCATCAAAATGCAAAAGGGAATACGACTTAACGATGGCCATGTCACCTACCTGGCGCTTTTGGCGAAGAAGGATGGTACAAGGCGAGGTTGCTTGAGCAAAAAGAGCTCTGACAACACAAAATGGCACACAAAGTGGTTTACTTTATTACAAAATATGCTGTTCTATTTTGAGAACGAATCCAGCTCTCGACCCGCGGGATTATACCTGTTGGAAGGATGCATATGTGAGAGGGCGCCTTCACCAAAACCCTCGCTGTCAGCCAAAGAGTGTTTAGAAAAGCAGGTATGAATAGAGGGAGCGCGTTAACACGTGCGGGCGCGCGGGCGCACACACGCACACACACACCCTTTCAATATTAACGATATGCATATGCAACAAGCATATTGACAATATGAAAACACATCCATAGCATGCAAACATGCTATTTTAATTGTGAATCACCAAATATTGAATCATTTAACTATATTTATTCTCGGAAAAAGTGCTATGCCTGCAATTTTCCCTTCGTTTCCTTGCATTAATGGCCTGAAATCCAGCACCGGAATAGCTGAATATTTTGGCTGTTTTGCGCGTTATGTAATCCATGCGTAGCCTATAGCAGTCATGATTGGACCACATTATTTACACATATGTAAAATATAATAGCCCACGCGTTGCCAATGTGATAGACAGCTTTTTGCTTAGGTTGCAGCAAACCCAAGGTTAATGTTTGTATGCACGACAGCCTAAGGAATGATGAATGAATTTGACTTAGTTCGAGTCTGTAATGTCACTTTGTCGTTGGGACAACGCACGTATTTTGGTTGTGCTTGTTGTTTGGTTGTGACTGTTGGATTTAATCTTTAAAGTTTTGTGGCAAAGAGAAATGTATCCCCTTGAAATAAAGCATGCATGGGACTCAAGGTCGCCGCCCTGCGTAAAAACTCTGAATTTACAAGCTGTGATGTAGACGGTTTGACTAACATTATTCAGAATCGCAATGTGTATCCGCACCTTCACTTCCTAACATGTTCATGCACACATAGCACATACAGTATATTTCTCATACACCATTACAGTCACGATGGACAATAAACGCAGTGCTATAGTTGATTCTCCTGCAAATAGCCTACTCTGAGAGCATGTGTTCTACTGTTGAGGCGCTAGTGCTTGTCTCCAGTCACTGTCCCACTGTGTTGGTAGGGGCTGCAGTCCAAAGTCAGTCCTGGCTCTTCCTGTGAACAGCTGCCCCTGTGCTGACAAAGCAGAACATGCCACGGTGGCTAGCACTGGGCTCCCCCAGTGCCCTGGACTGGGAGTGACCGAAAGCTCACTGACAAAATGTTGCCTGATCGACTTTGTGAGACCAAGGCTGTGCAGAAATCACATACTCTCATGGTCCTGCCTTAAGAATTACCTTTCAATGTAACATGATGTTTTGAAAATGTGTCACGACGATCCCCACATTAGGGACATTTCTATTCACTTAATTTATATATTCTTGTACTGTAAATAACTACAAAACTTTTAGGTCTAACATTTAGGTCAAAACCAAAAAGGCATGCCAAGATTGGATTTACATATTACAGCTAAAACGAGTTTAAAGGGACACTCCTGTGTTGCCCTTGTGTTTGAAACCAGTGTTGTTTTGGTTTAAAATGACCACGGTGCGTACTGTGTACCCCTCCCGTAGCTGAGTACATTCTCTACCCCTCTCCCTACAGCTGAGATTACTAGAAATATGTAACTGATCAAAACCTGTGTAATTATACTGTAGATGGGAGAGTATGATGTTTACAGTTGCTTCATATGAACCTATAGCATCACGCTCTCTATGCCAAGATGTAAGAGGGGGCCTCTTGATAGACATCTGTTAAACATGCGGGGTGAAGTGTAAAGTCTACGGCTCATGGCTGGCACATGTCCACATGAGGTGACATCTCATGTGACTTCAATTTGTCATAATGTGTTGTGTTGGGGTTGTTACTCTGCAACATCGCCTGACATGTATTGTCACGTAATTGCCAGTTAACAATTTAATGTTAAACCTTACATACTGTATGCCCACATATCAGCACAAATCCCTATTATAATAATAAGGAGGACATACACAAGATCTTTCTTTTTTGCTTTTAATAAAATAATACTAAGAAGACGAAAGTAAAGTTGGTAAAAAGCATCCCAAAGAGCAATTCACAGAAAAAGGTAACTAAATAATTGTTTAATTAGTAACTGTAATGTGATTACTGAATTCAGGAACAGTAATACTTTACATTACTGCATTACAGACAAATGTAATGTGATTACAGTAATGCGTTACCCCAACACTGGTCATAATGCACTTGTTTCTTTGCTTACTTTAATTTTGCTGGCAGGCCATGTAGGCCCAGAAAAGATTTTTCCCAAGAAAAATCACCTTGATATATAGTACCTGTACATGAAAAGTAAAATATACATGACATTTTGTGTGTTTAGTGACCATCCATGGTGTCACAGTCTCTTCAGAGAAAGCAAACAAACAAAAACACTTTTATGAAGAAGCACTTTATCAGACCAAACACACACACACACACACATACACACACGTACACACACACAATCACTGAGGTTAGAACTCCACAAGTGGTTGAATGTTTACTCACTGTGATTTTTCTGCTACAATATGCCACTCAAAATGAGTTGCAGTTGGGAGTTAAATGCTAAAGAAAGCATGCTTATCTCAAATGAAGTGAATCAAGGAACACAAAAAAGAGCCTATCCGTTTGCAGCGAAGTGTTGCTAGGTAACAGGTATTGCACGGTTATGTAATTGGCCATGCCTCCAGCTTCCATGCCTTATTGCTTTGCCTCTTGGGAATCAGAGCCATGCAAGGCAGGAGGTTTGGAGAGGCTTCCCTAAGAATGCTTCATCAAATGCACTGGTGGGAGAAGAAGATTAGCTTTTCCAGGCCTCTGGCTTTACATGTAAATCTTTCGTTTTCGGTCTACCGTGAGACAGCACAATAAGCACACAAGCAAAAGGAATTACTGTAAGTAGTATCAGTTAGACCACTAGATTAGTGGTTCTCAATCGTCTTGACCCCTGGCACCCAAAGAGAAGAGGGCTCCCAAACTATGAACCACTCCTTTAAATAGCACAATATACTGTAATAGCATAAAACACATACAGTATATACCACCATAAACACATTTGAAAACATGGAGCAAATGTATGCACATTTTATCAAAGATAAAGATAAGTAACTAACAAAATATTATCAAAAAGATTATTTCAAAATCTTCAAATCATCTCATGGCCCCCCACAAAGGATCTTGAGAAGCACCCTTTTACATGCAGATTGGAGCTTATCCCCCTGAGACGTGTTTTCTCTTCTATGTTTCAGTACTATTTCATTGTCAGCTTTACCCATGAAAACCAGAAGGCCCTCGAGTTACGCACGGAGGATGTTAAAGACTGTGATGAATGGGTAGCAGCAATATCACATGCCAGGTAAGGTAACACACCTCTGATACCACGTTATTAAGTAGTGATTCCAAGGGACACGGAAAGCGTGTAAGCGATGTTACAGTACCTTACTGCATTGGATTATGTTACAATTTGAGAAATGGTGTAGACTGTTTACAATCAAATTAAATTCAGTGTTTTAGACTATGTGTACTGTATGTGTGTGTGTTACAGTTACAGAAACTTAGCCACTGAGCATGAGACTCTCATGCAGAAGTATCTTCATCTACTTCAAATTGTGGAGACAGAGAAAACAGTTGCTAAGCAACTCCGACAACAGATAGAAGACGGGGAAATAGAGGTTGAAAGGCTAAAGTCAGAGGTAATATTCTCCAGGAACCCTATACCCTATATGCGGTTTTGGTCAACATTATAGGATATATTAGAAGTCGCTGCAGCATTAATGCTATCAACACTTGCATGAGCACTGTATAATTTGATTCTTCTTGTAGATTTTGCTTGTTTATTTGGAAGGTAATTCTTAAGAAAAGGTCTGGTGATGTCAGTAGCCCAGTTTTCTTTACTCTTTTCCCCACAGGGATAATCAAGTGTATTGTATCATGTCATTTAGTATCATAGACGTACGTGGGCATAGCCAGAAGACTCCAGCCTAGTGGTCTATGGTTATCTCAGCACAATGTTTGCTTAAAACACATGGGCTAAAACTGCATGCACACTAATTTCCACTTACCTGTCCACATTGTGTTTACAAATAACATAGACATTTGTGGGGAAACAGTGAACTATGCTATATATTGATATGTATTAAATAGTGGGACTGGGAGGAGGTAAATAGCTGCTATTGTGTTACAAAGAGATGTGTTCAGACTCGCCATCATTCACTATGCATCTCCTCTCAGAAACAACTGTCCCAGTAGAGCTGCTTCCTGCTGTACTCCTCAGATCAAATAGTAATTTTACTTTAATGTGCAAATATGATGCTTGAAATTAAATACTGTAGAGTGGTGAATATGCATGAACAGGGACTCACGTCTCTTCTAACATGATGGTAATGAGGAGACTTGACTGTGAAAGAGTTTAAGGTCGTTCCAAGCTGTTTTTTATATGATGTGTATCTTTTGTGCCTTGCATGGCTTGCATTTAAATGACTGGTGCACAGTAAATATAAATAAATGCAGAGATATTAGCCAAGTGAACAACACCAGTGTTTTTTGAGTTTTGAACTTCTATATAGTATTATTCCCTTATGAAATGAAATATTGTCCAAATTGGAAGAAATAAAATTATGATCTCCAGTGGTTGAAATTAGCAGAAGGTGTTACATTTTTCAAAGTTAGTTAATTAGTAGTAGTAGTTAGTTAGTTAGTTAGTTAGTAGGCTGAGAGAAGCTGCTAAGTGTTGTTACTCTTTAATGTTTCTGTGTAGACAGGCCCTGGCCAGTTTAACATTTACTTGTGTTCCTTCTTGGTAGATTGCTGGGTTGCTCAAAAACAACGAGAAGATCCATTCCAGTCCTACAGCTGCTCCCAGCGACGATGACTCAGAAATCAAGAAGATCAAAAAAGTAATGACCTCACACTGTATTCTAACAAAGGTAGTAAGCAACTAGGGAGAATTGAGCAACAATCAACAAAACATTTAGAGGACTACAGAACTCCATGCCAAATTGAACCAATCAGATGAAAGAAGGTGTTCTCTACCTAAATTACCAGTCAAAAGTGTGTCCAAACGTTTGACTGGTACTGTATGTCTCTACCCATCACAGTCATGCCTGCTGGAGCTTAGTGGTCTTCAGGAAGGCCTCTTGGATTAATGTTATCATGTATTGGTTAGGTTGAGGCATGAAACTGTTTTTTTGGTTATGGTTTTGTTAAGACAAAGGTAAAGGTCAGAAAAACATTTATTAATTAAGTAGGGTTAGGGTTAGAAATATAGATTTGGGTAAGGTTTGCTTGAAATAGGGGTGGTAAAACGTATAGTGTGATGGGGACAAGTAGGGAACACCTTTCTATATGGGATTGGTTACATTTGACAGGAGGTTCTTTAAACTGTTAGCTTATTCTTTCTCAATTCCCCAAAGTTGCCTACTGTACCTTTATGAATAACGTTAAGAATATGAATAACATAATGAATAACAGAAAAAAATCCAACTGATTCCCTTCAGGTCCAGAGCTTTCTGCGTGGCTGGATCTGCAGGAGAAAGTGGAAGACGATCATCCAGGACTACATCCGCTCCCCGCATGCAGAGAGCATGAGAAAGAGAAACCAGGTGGTGTTTAGCATGGTGGACTCAGAGGCAGAGTACGTCCAGCAGCTCCACATTCTGGTCAACAACTTTCTACGGCCGCTTCGCATGGCGGCCAGCTCCAAGAAGCCTTCCGTCACGCACGACGACGTCAGCAGCATATTCCTCAACAGGTGGACATCGCTTTAGTCGCACTGCGTGCACAGTGCTCTTCTGGTGATGAGTGTGTTTACATCCAACATGAGCATTCACGATATGATGTTTACATGTAACCGGGTTACCTCAAAAGCCAGATCATTATGTGCTTTTGAGTAGTCTTTGGTACGTTTTTGAATGAGGTTAAATGTTATTACAGGATAGTGTGTATTCATTTTCTAACAGGAATGATCTTTTTTTTCACTATGTTCAAGGTGATCAATGGTGGTCTAGTGGTTAGGGTGGTCAACTCCCACCCAAAAGGTCATTTGGGGTTTGATCCCCGACAAGCCTGGCCTACTTGTAAACGTCCTTGAGCAAGATACCTGCTCCTAAATTCTTGAAATTGTTCACACTGTAAGTTGCTTTGGATAAAAGCGTCTGCTAATTGTTACTAACATTTTACTGATTTTTCCTTCTTCTTCTACTTCTTCTTCTTCTTCTTCTTCTTCTTCTTCTTCTTCTTCTTCTTCTTCTTCTTCTTCTTCTTCTTCTTCTTCTTCT